>WNWK01003343.1:0-170363 GCA_009830355.1 Cherax destructor | reverse complement strand
AAAATACTGCGGGAATTGACAAGGTAGATAGTGACAGGTTGTTTCAGAGAGGGAACACAGATACAAGGGGACACAACTGGAAGCTGAAGACTCAGATGAGTCAAAGGGATGTCAGGAAACACTTCTTCAGCCACAGAGTAGTCAGGAAGTGGAATGGACTAGAGAAAGATATAGTGGAGGCAGGAACCATACATAGTTTTAAGACAAGGTATGATAAAGCTCATGGAGCAGGGAGAGCAGAGACCCAGTAGCAGACAGCGAAGAGGCGGGGCCAGGAGCTGAGACTCGACCCCTGCAACCACAATTAGGTGAGTACAATTAGGTGAGTACCTAACATATTGTCGGTAATTCTAGCAACATTATTACGGCATTAAGATTATAGACTGTGTGATACAATACTGAAAGTGTTAGAGAAAGATAATCACTAACAGTAGGAGTTAATAAAAAATTCCCAAGCGTATTAAAAGTGGCTTTTAAATATATGGATAGACAGATGCTTAAAAAAAATATGTTTATAACATAAATTAGGCAAAAATTTAACTATGCAGCTGTGGTGTGGTGCCCACATCTTAAAAAACACGGGAATGTATTAGAAAATGCACAAACATTAGCTAGAAAATAATTACCCAAGATTCTCTGTTAATACAAGTAGATCACACACACACACACATATAAGAGTGAAGAAGTGGAGACGGGAACCATACATAGCTTTAAGATGAGGTATGATAAGGCTCTTGGAGCAGGGAGAGAGTGGACCTAGTAGCGAATAACGAAGAGGTTGGGCCAGGAACTATGAATCGACCCCTGAAACCTCAAATAGGTGAGTACATGACGTCAAACTAATACAAAAGTTTCAACCCTGAGAGTACACTGAAACCTTAATGTACAGCATTGTACAACAGTACTGCTCAACAGTACTGCTCAACAGTACTGCTCAACAGTACTGCTCAACAGTACTGCTCAACAGTTCTGCTCAACAGTACTGCTCAACAGTTCTGCTCAACAGTACTGCTCAACAGTTCTGCTCAACAGTACTGCTCAACAGTACTGCTCAACAGTTCTGCTCAACAGTACTGTTCAACAGTTCTGCTCAACAGTACTGTTCAACAGTACTGTTATAATACTGAACAGTAGTACTGTTCAATAGTACTGTTATAATGCTGAACAGTAGTACTGTTCAACAGTACTGTTATAATGCTGAACAGTAGTACTGTTATAATAATGAACAGTAGTACTGTTATAATAATGAGCAGTAGTACTGTATAACAGTACTGTTCAACAGTACTGCTCAACAGTATTGCAATACTGCACAGTAGTACTACACTGTAGTACTGTACAACGGTACGGTACAATAATACTGTACAACAGTACCTGGACAAACCGCAGAGTTGGTCACATAAGTACCTGCTGGCATTCAAATCCAGAAACGCAATTTATGAATACTGTGGCAGAGGAAAGGTGACCGAGAAATGTGCTCAAACTCAGGAAACAGAGCATCCAAACCTCTGTCATGGGAGAAGGACCAAAGAATGAGCATAATACCCAACACGTCCCTAGAGATGCTCATCAGCAAAGCAGCCTCTATAGCGAATACATGTTTGGTGATTCAAAGACTAGTTTTCAGGAATCACAGACACTCACAGCAATATAAACAACACAGATGAGGTCGTCTGGGAAGACACAATACTACCTTGAAACCCAGGAATCACAGAGACAATCACAACACTGTAAACAACACAGATGAGGCTCTTGCCGAGGCTCTTGCTTTTCATTGGGGGTATTCTGCACATTCTGCGAAGACAATACTACCTTGAAGCCCACACCTGATAAAACATTTCACAAAACTTGAGAAAGTGTAAAGGTTCACAGGAGATTAATGCTAGAGCATTATGAAGACAATCTAAAGGAACTGAACCGAAATACATTAGAGGGGTAAAAGGATCAGGGCAGACATAACCATGATATACAAAATACTGAGAGAGCTTGATAGGGTGGAAAGGTATACACAGTTCGAGGGAGACGGGAAAAAATGCGCAGTTGTACGCAGCTGGAAGCTAAAGATACAAATGAACTAGAGAGAAGTTACGAAATATTTTTCAAAGCTCCGGGTCGACAGAGAACGGAATGCCCTTGATGAAGACGGTGGCTGATTCTGTGTTCAGCTTTAAAATTAGGTATGACAGAGTGACTAGATTAGTGAATCCGAGTATGGCCAATTCAGATTCGAAGCCAGGAGCTAAGACTCAACCTTTGCAATCACAGGAAGGTGAGTGCACACTAAAAACCAGCTATGCTCGTTATTTGAAATTAATTAAAATGTAGCATCAAAATTTACATTCCACCACATAAAACAGCCATTATATATCGAGTTATATATTATGAATACACGTGACGGGGCGGGGGAGGGGGAAGTGTTGTGGGAGAGGGGGAGGGGAAATAGGGAAGGGGAAGCAGTGGTGATGAGAGAAGCTGTTGGCGGCGGATAAGAGTGATGGAAGGAAGAGTGTGATGGGGGAAGAAAGGATGATAGTAATTACGGAGGGAAGGAAGAGGATAATAGGGAGAGACTTTTTTTTACCAAAATTGGATACATCAGTAATGTGCTGCACCACTATTCAATATGAAAGTTACACAGTGGCAGCAAAAAGCTAGCTGTTTCCCCGTTACATACAAGATGGTGAAGTCTGTCAGCCTGAGCTGTGAGACTTAAGTAATGCAATGAAAGTATCGCCAATTATTCCATTAAAAGTTCCCCAGCTCCGTCAGTGTCAAAGATTTCGCTCCAGGAAAGTTACAATAAAGTAGGAATTACCATCTCTCAAGACAACCAATCCCATACACACGAGAGGCGGAACTAGTATGAGGATATCTGAATCATCACAGAGGGACGATGAAAATATATGTAGAAAACATAAAGGGGAAGAGAGGAGGGGAAGAAGGGAAGGGAGGATGGAAAGAGAGGGAAATTTGAATGACATAATATATCTAAATTTTTATATACATTAATTGATAGCAATAAGGATATATTACTGTTTTAATGGTAAATAATTTAAGGTTATAAACCGATGTAATCGATACCCATAAAGATATATTCGTGTTGCATGGTATACAATATAGTCAATTTGATGAATAAAACTCTATGTGCAACGCTTTATCTTAATTGCGAAACTTATCCCAATAAAGATACCAAAGTATTGCCTGTGTCTTATTCATCACTTATATACATACATGATCATCACATATATACATACATGATCATCACTTATATACATACATGATCATCACATATATACATGATCATCACATATACAGACATGATTGTTACGCCTTATAACTAATACTAGTATTATTATTATAATCAAGGAAAGCGCTAAACCAACAAGGGTCACACATCGCTGCAGGGAAGTAGTACGAGGGTTAAAATCTACTAGTTGGAGAGGGGATCAAAGGTGAGGAAAGAAAAGGGATGAAAGGGACTCTAAAGGCTGTGTCAAAGTTCGTATAGTAAATAGTTGCCGACAAAAAGTCAAAAAGTGCTTGAGAGTCAAAGGTGGGATTGTCAGCAAGTAGGTAGGTAGGGCGTCGTCGTCGTCGTCGTCGTTGGAGGTAAATCCTGCGAGCTGGTAAATCCAGCAATCGACAAGGAAATGAAGAACTGAAACAGGGACCTGACAAGTCTCTCAGAGAGGAACCGGGCGTTTGTTCATGAGATACCCATGGGTAACGCGTGTATGACCAATGTAGAGCCGGGAGAGCGCAGTCTCCCGAGAACGGCAACGGTGGTAGGAAGATGGTCACAAGCCTAAAAGTGGTTTAATAGAGAGCAATTTGTTATGGCGTATGCGCATCCACCATTGTTGCCAACGCCTGTGGAGACGGGCAGAGATGACTGGAAAATACTCCCTGTATGGAATACCCCTATAACAAACCGGGTGATCATGCACCACTGATCGTGCAGCAGCATCCGCCTGCTCATTGCCCTGCACACCAACGTGAGCAGGGACCCAGCATAAAATGACATCTTTATTCTTGCTAGCTATGCGATGCAACCATTGTTGAATACAGAGGACTAATGGATGAGGGGAGTCGAATTGTTTAATGGCTTGTAAAGCACTAAGGGAATCCGAAAGGATCAAAAACGTCGAATGAGACATATATGAAATACGAAGAAGTGCTATAAGGATGGCATACAACTCAGCAGTAAAGACACTGAGTCCAACAAGTGGCTCGGACAACTTCATCAGGAAATACTGCTGTGAACCCAACACCATCAGAAGATTTAGAACCATCTGCATACACACCAATGGCATGAGCATGTGACCGGAAGTGCTCGAGAAAAAGGGAGCTAGTAGTAGGCGTAGGTAAGAAAGCTTTGGCGCACGGTAGTAGGTGGGGGGACATGAATTTTCGGAACTTCCCAAGGGGGAAGAGAAATGGCAGATGGTAAATGAACGTACAAGGGAAGCAACTGGAGGGAAGACAGGAGTGAGTGAAGGCGAAGAGAAAACGGTCAGAGTAGGCAGGGGCATCGAACAAACAGTGGGTTCCTACTAATGTCTGAGACTAACCTATATGTGGAAGGAACACGAAGATCATGAGCGCAGACAAAATAACAAAATAACGAAGACAATGAGCATCTCGACGATCAGCCAGGGAAGGAACATTTGCCTTGCAGACCATGCTGGTCTGATTTCTATGGCAACTTTGAGGGGTTCTGCGACATCAACCCCAGCAACCCACAAAATGGGAGCTGGGTCCGGAGTGTACTTGCCATACAACTTCTGCACTTTTTTCCAAATTACGCACATAGGGAAAGATGAGGTAATAGTAGCCACGTAGTCTCACTAAGTGCATTTAGCATCATGAATGATATGGTGAGCAACTGAACTTGCCCGCTTAAAATCTAACAGACACTCCGAGGTACGATTATATCAAGAATGCCTACCTGAGGTTTGGGGAGTTAGGACGAAGGTCGACAATTGGTGTGCCAGTTCATCAATAGAGGATGAAAGGGGGTCCTCACAACAGGTGGTAAGATGGGAGTATAAGTTCCAATCTGCTCGAGCAAATTGCCAACGAGGGTTACGAAGCTGACGGGTATATGTAGTAGAACTAAGAAGAATAGGAAAGTGATCACTATCATGTAAATCTGGAAGAACAGACCATGCGAAATCAAGTGCAATGGGTGAGGAACAAATAGAAAGATCAATGCAGGAGAGAGACAGAGTGCGAGAGTCGAAATGGATAGGGGCACCCATATTTAAAAATGAAGAGGATGAGAAGTGAGAAGAGTCTCCAACTGATCACCATGAGAATCGCAGTGGGACCCTCCCCACAGGTGATGGTGAGCGTTAAAATCACCCAACAAGATGGGCGGTGGTAGAGAAGAAATTAAAAATGCGACATCAGAGATACAGAATGCACAGGAGGGAGAAAGATAGAGAGAGCAAACTGTAAACCATCTGTGTAAATAAATACTAGCTGCAGCATAGTGCAGTGGGGAATGAACAAAAACTTGTTGATACGGAATATCAATGTGCACAAGAAGCGTGCTTTCATTAAATGATTCGTCAGGTAAAGGATCGGGAGAATGTAACAACTTGTAGCCAGAAACGGGGCGAATGACAGCAGAACGAAGTTTGGACTCTTGTAACCCAACATATGCTGGGGACAACTGGGAGAGCAACACTTGGAGTTCTCTGTGATTGCCCCTAAGGCCACAAATATTCCATTGTAAAAAAGACATTATGTACAAAAATAAAAATGGTAACGATAAGAAACGATATAACCTATGGGCTTTTAGGATCAGTAAAGTCAATGTGTGGGGGCAAGGTAAGCGTGTAAGCAAGGAAGAACTAGAATGTTGCAGAGGAAGAGATTGTTGTGAGGGTCGTGAAATAGAAGGGGTACAAGGAGGCACGTTGGTGTCCATCGAGCATGTCGTCTCCTCAATATAGCTAGAGATTGCGTTTAACATCTCAGCTGTTAAGGAAGCCGACGAAGCCATGATGTCAGAGACAGGAGAGGCATTGTAAGTAGAGGTCGGAGTAACTATGGAGGTAACCAAAGGGGTCTGAGGGGGGGCGGGGAGTATGAACTTGGAGAGATGTGTTGGTGGGGTTAGAATAGTTTTGCTGTGTAACAGGAGAGGAAGGAGGTTCGAGGGTATCTATGGAAGAATACAGGAGGGAGGAGCAGGGGAAGAAGGGACTACACGAGGGGGGGAGTGAACCTCCACCTTCGTGTGAGAGCTGGAAATGGGGCGAGAACTAGGTTCCAAGGTAGAAGATAGATTCAACTGTACAGGTGATGGACGCGAAGAAAGTGTAGGTCTGTGAGGTCTTGTAGACTGAGAGGTAAGCGAGCGAGATGAAGGAGAATCAGGAAGTGGTGTGGAGCTGAGAGACAGCCATAGCATAAGTAAGGCCCTCATGCTCCTTAAGATAACGGATCTCTTGTTCATTGCAATAGACCTGACAACGGCGTGAAAAGGAAGGATGAGGTTCCTTGCAATTGAGACAAGAGGGAGGAAGATAACATGATGTATTGAAATGATCCACTGCACCGCAGACCCGGCATTACGCCACAGATCTGTAGTGTTTAGCGGGGTGCCCAAAATGCCAGCAATTACAACACTGCTGGGGAGTGGGAACTACTTGACGGACCTCTAGGCGATGGCCTGCAATATATACAGAGGTCGGAAGTTCATGGCAATCGAAGGTTAAACAAGAGATGTTACTAGGAAAGCGCCTCCACTTTTTGAATGGTCAATTGTTCCAGAATATCATCACCGCAAGACAAAAAATCACTCTGTACAATGGTATGCGGTAAGACCACAGTACCACTGCAAGAATTAAGAGTAGTGTGCTTACGAATGGTGATGGGTATGTTATCTATGGAAGTGATATGGGAGAGAGCATGAGCTTGTTCCAAATTCTGTACAGTTATGACATGTGCTCCACTTCGAGCGTGGAAAGATATATTTTAACCAACGTGCTGAGAGTTTTACCGATTCCATGATCAGAAAGGTAATCAGTTTGAGATGTCGTTTGTAAAGAAAAGAATTTTGTCCATATTGTACTTGTTAGCCCGGTACACAAAGGTAGTGAGTGTCGCAGAGTGGTCATCGACGAACTATCGTCAGTAACTTGTTTTTGACATTTAGGAGTAGTACTGCAGAGGATCTGACCTGAGGGAGGTGGGCGATCTGAAAACTGTCACACCGTAGGGAAAGCCAGATGCACTGTGAAAGGCACGCTAGAAGTGGTGACATGAACAGAAACAGCGACTGCACTGAGCAAGTGACGAAGTGTCACCTGCAAAAGGTACAGGGGTATAAGAAAAGTCGAGAGAATTGGCCCATAACAAAGCCAGGTCCGAACAGGGTGTGGGATCAGAAAGGGGCCTGGAAGGAGGAAGGGTTTCACTGGGTGAAGACAACATAATAAAGGTGCTTCTTCCATGATATCTCCTTTCTTGTTATTTTAAGAAAAAAAAGAAAGGAAAGAAAAAAAAAGGGATGGCCGAGGGACATTCACTAGGAGGCATGGAAGGTCTGGAAGCTCATCCTCTCATCCTAGAGGGTCTCGAGCCACCGGCAGTGAAGATGCAGTGTGGAACGTGCCATACCCTACCCTTCACGCCAGTAAACCAGGGCTCCGGGATAGCAGCCTCATATCTACTTATCCACCTCCGTGGACAAAAGAAAGGGAGGTCAGAAACCCACCACAAAGCATACCTCCTTCGGCTGCCACCTCCCAGAACCGACAGGCAGCTTCCGGAGATACACCTATTATCTGAAGGGCACCCTGTCCACTTCTCAGACATCTGGGAAAGGAGCAGCGCACCTTCAGACAATTCAGATTCCACGGCAAACCACACCACCCCGAAGGACTACACAGAGTGGGATGAACCCCAGCATGCCTTCCCCCACCTAGAAACCTCAATGCCAGAGGGGAGGACCCCAGAGGCCGCAAACGGGACAGGAAAAGGGGAAGGGGGGAGGAAAATGGAAAAAAGGGGAATGTGGAGGATGGGATAGGGAAGGGAGGGTTGGGAGGTAATTAGGTTCGGTCTGAGGAAGACCAAAAGGTCCAATTCCTCAGACGAAGAGCCTCTTCACCACTGCTAGTAGCCCCCCTTGAAGAGACTAATACTAATAGGTTAGTAGTATAGTTCTTGTTTCCAGAGTGTACTGGCGTAACAATTCTGACAAGAGTTGGGGATAAAAATTAAAGATCCCCTAAAACCTTACTTTTAATGAAAGCAATTCATTTACTTGTATAATAGCGAATATGTATTTATGTACATATTCTAGGTTTTCCATAATAAAGAGCATATTATGTGAATCCTTAAGCAATAATTATTCCTTTATACAATCTTCTATACTCTTGTCCAATAACAAGCAGTCATAGAGCCATCTTACAGAAGACGTAATACATATATACAAACACTTCTCACTCATGAAGTTTCTTTCTCTTCAGAGAGAGTTATCGGAGTAATACTCCAAGTACAGCTAAGTGAATACTCCGAGGTCCCAGATATGGGAGTATTCTCGACTAGAGGAGAATATAATAATCCACTGGATGTGGTCTAGTAGGATGGTAACTCCACACTGCTCCACGCTAACAACCTAGTTCTGGAGTAGGTCACGTGACACAGACCGGACACAGGAAGGGGGGGGGTGTAGGTGGGAAAGGAGAAGTGGTGTTAAACAATACACACAAGAGAAGAGGTTGAATCATTATACAATTATGTATCCTCTTTATACCAAAATTGCGAACATTATACATACACATATATACATAATTATCTGAATAACTTAGAGGACCGATATGATGATGATAATAGATAATAATTCAAGGTCAGACATTTCCGTTTTAGCTAATAATCTAAATGAGAGCGATGTAATATGAAATAAGATAGTAATGATGAAATAGATTGAATCCTAGGGGCGTTAATAGCGTAACAATGATCATCACAGATATACATACATGATCATCACAGATATACATACATGATCATCACAGATATACATACATGATCATCACAGATATACATACATGATCATCACAGATATACATACATGATCATCACAGATATACATACATGATCATCACATATATGATCATCACAGATATACATACATGATCATCACAGATATACATACATGATCATCACAGATATACATACATGATCATCACAGATATACATACATGATCATCACATATATACATACATGATCATCACAGATATACACACATGATCATCACAGATATACACACATGATCATCACAGATATACACACATGATCATCACAGATATACACACATGATCATCACAGATATACACACATGATCATCACAGATATACATACACGATCATCACAGATATACATACATGATCATCACAGATATACACGCATGATCATCACAGATATACATACATGATCATCACAGATATACATATATGAACTGGCCTCACAACAATTAGTCTGAGCATCATGAACAAACTCAGACTTAACCTGTACTAAGAAAATTTAATAAATGCATAGGATGTCGAAGTGTTGTATTGGCTGGGGAAGGGAGACCATCCTACAGGAGTGTTGTGTTGGCTGGGGAAAGGAGACCATCCTACAAGAGTGTTGTGTTGGCTGGGGAAGGGAGACCATCCTACAAGAGTGTTGTGTTGGCTGGGGGACGGAGGAACCCATCCTACAGGAGTGTTGTTTTCGCTGGAGGAGGGAGAAAAACCATCCTCCAGGATGGTGCTGCTGCCCACCATCACAGGTGTGGTTAATGGTTTCAGCACTCAACCGTATATTACAATCTGTCCATCTCTCCTCCTTCCTATCTTCTGCGTCCTCCCTCCTTCCTCTACCTTCCTTCCTTCCTTCCTCCTGTTCCCTCGTGTTAGTTCTCCCTGACAAACAGAGGAAACACAGCTAACTTTTCTTATCTTAATGAAGAGGCCAGCCACATATTGCTGTTCCGTTCATTTTTTTTATATATAAAAGTAGAAAATGATAACGCTTGCACACCGCCTTGCCTCTCACTCACTCTCCTTGCCTCTCACTCACTCTCCTTGCCTCTCACTCACTCTCCTTGCCTCTCACTCACTCTCCTTGCCTCTCACTCACTCTCCTTGCCTCTCACTCACTCTCCTTGCCTCTCACTCACTCTCCTTGCCTCTCACTCACTCTCCTTGCCTCTCACTCACTCTCCTTGCCTCTCACCTCACTCTCCTTGCCTCTCACTCACTCTCCTTGCCTCTCACTCACTCTCCTTGCCTCTCACTCACTCTCCTTGCCTCTCCTCACTCTCCTTGCTCTCACTCACGCTCCTTGCCTCTCACTCACGCTCCTTGCCTCTCACTCACGCTCCTTGCCTCTCACTCACGCTCCTTGCCTCTCACTCACGCTCCTTGCCTCTCACTCACTCTCCTTGCCTCTCACTCACTCTCCTTGCCTCTCACTCACGCTCCTTGCCTCTCACTCACTCTCCTTGCCTCTCACTCACTCTCCTTGCTCTCTCCTCTCACCTCCTTGCCTCTCACTCACGCTCCTTGCCTCTCACTCACTCTCCTTGCCTCTCACTCACTCTCCTTGCCTCCCTCACGCTCCTTGCCTCTCACTCACGCTCCTTGCCTCTCACTCACGCTCCTTGCCTCTCACTCACTCCTTGCCTCTCCTCACTCTCCTTGCCTCTCACTCACGCTCCTTGCCTCTCACTCACGCTCCTTGCCTCTCACTCACTCTCCTTGCCTCTCACTCACGTCTTGCCTCACTCACGCCCTTGCCTCACTCACGCTCCTTGCCTCTCACTCACGCTCCTTGCTCTCACTCACGCCCTGCTCTCACGCTCCTTGCCTCTCACTCACGCTCCTTGCCTCTCCCCTCACGCTCCTTGCCTCTCACTCACGCTCCTTGCCTCCTCACGCCCTTGCCTCTCACTCCACGCTCCTTGCCTCTCACTCACGCTCTTCTTGCCTCTCACTCACTCTCCTTGCCTCTCACTCACCTCCTTGCCTCTACTCACCTCCTTGCCTCTCACTCCACTCTCCTTGCCTCTCCTCACTCTCCTTGCCTCTCACTCCACGCTCCTTGCCTCTCACTCACTCTCCTTGCCTCTCACTCACTCTCCTTGCCTCTCCTCACTCTCCTTGCCTCTCACTCACTCTCCTTGCCTCTCCTCACTCTCCTTGCCTCTCACTCACCTCCTTGCCTCTCACTCACTCTCCTTGCCTCTCACTCACTCTCCTTGCCTCTCACTCCTTCCTCTCACCACCTCCTTTCCTCTCACTCCTCTCCTTGCCTCTCACTCACTCTCCTTGCCTCTCACTCACTCTCCTTGCCTCTCACCCCCCCTCTCACTCTCTTGCCTCTCACTCACTCTCCTTGCCTCTCACGCTCCTCTTCTTGCCTCTCACGCTCTTGCCTCTCACTCACGCTCCTTGCCTCTCACTCACGCTCCTTGCCTCTCACTCACTCTCCTTGCCTCTCACTCACGCTCCTTGCCTCTCACTCCCTCTTCTTGCCTCTCACTCACGCTCCTTGCCTCTCACTCACGCTCCTTGCCTCTCACTCACGCTCCTTGCCTCTCACTCACGCTCCTTGCCTCTCACTCACGCTCCTTGCCTCTCACTCACGCTCCTTGCCTCTCACTCACGCTCCTTGCCTCTCACTCACGCTCCTTGCCTCTCACTCACGCTCCTTGCCTCTCACTCACTCTCCTTGCCTCTCACTCACTCTCCTTGCCTCTCACTCACTCTCCTTGCCTCTCACTCACTCTCCTTGCAAGAGCCTTGGGCCACATATTAGTGTGTTGCAAGAGCCTTGGGTCACAGATTAGTGTTGCAAGAGCCTTGGGCCACAGATTAGTGTGTTGCTAGAGCCTTGGGCCAAAGATTAGTGTTGCAAGAGCCTTGGGCCACAGATTAGTGTGTTGCAAGAGCCTTGGGCCACAGATTAGTGTGTTGCAAGAGCCTTGGGCCACAGATTAGTGTGTTACAAGAGTCTTGGGCCACAGATGTAGACATAGTGTTTCTTAATTTTGCGCTTGACTATCCAACTTTTAACTGGGTTTATTCCACACTTTCTGGCATTACTGGAGGTGTATAATTAGACTGGCACCACTGGGAGGGTGTATAATTACACTGGCACCACTGGGAAGGGCGGATGGGAGGAGGTATAATGACCCTGGCACCACCGAGTGTGTTGATACTTGTATTAGATTCATTGAGTTGTGGCTAATTGCACCTGTCGCTTAAGGCTCAACAAAATTGGATACTGCCAAGAAATGTTTTGACGGGCCGGTGTGTCTTTCAATCATGAGGGGATTTGTGTGTTGAACCACGTTCCTGAGACGCTTTACCTGCTTCCACAATAACATTTCTCTTTCCTTGCTCTTAATATTTTACTTAATATTTTATGCTATTATTATTATTATTATTATTAAACAGTTGTAGTAGTAGTATTAATATTAACACTCGTGGGTTATTCAATTATAATTTTTGGTAGTAATGATAGTATAAGCACCAGCAATGGTGTAGTAGTCATGGTAGTAGTATTGGTAGTACTCTATAGAAGTTGAAGTAGTATCAGTAGAAGTAGTACCAGCAGTAGTATCAGTAGAAGTAGTAGTACCAGCAGTAGTATCAGTAGAAGTAGTACCAGCAGTAGTATCAGTAGAAGTAGTAGTACCAGCAGTAGTATCAGTAGAAGTAGTACCAGCAGTAGTATCAATAGTAGTAGTAGTACCAGCAGTAGTAGTACCAGCAGTAGTAGTACCAGCAGTAGTATTAGTAACATCTGCAGTATCAGTCGTAAATGAAGAAGTAATAGTGGTAGAGGAGGTAATGGTGGTATTAGTTGTAGTAGTAATAGCAATAGTAGTAGTAATAGCAATAGTAGTAGTAATAGCAATAGTAGTAGTAGTAATAGCAATAGTAGTAGTAATAACAATAGTAGTAGTAATAGCAATAGTAGTAGTAATAGCAATAGTAGTAGTAATAGCAATAGTAGTAGTAATAGCAATAGTATATGCAACAATAACAGTAATAGTAGTAGTAGTCTGTAAATGTAAAGTTTTTATAACAATGACAAGACCACAGATATAACTGTAATAACACATTAATAACGGTAACAATAGAGGCACCTTCAAGATAATCAGAATGATCATTAATTATACAAGGTATCTTGTATAATTTATGATCTTCTCCACTTCCGTAAGCCATGTGTGTCGTAAGAGGAGACTAAAATTCCGGGAGCAAGAGGCTAGTAACCCTTTCTCCTGTATAAATTTCTAAATGTAAAAATTAGAAAATTTTCAAAACGTTGGATCTATATTATAAACAAAAAAAATAAGAGATGCATCCCACAACACCCTTGATTCTTTAATGCAATTTTGATGTTAAACTCTTTTAAGTAAAGAAGGAATAACAAAATCTTGATAAAGCCACAAATTGTTATAAATCTCTCTTAAAAATCGTGAAGACAATATGAAATTTCAATGTTTCCCATTCTTATAAAATAATAAGACATTGTTTAATTATTGGCTAAAATTTCATATATTTTAGAGTAAGAGTGCCTAATCTAACAGATTTTAATGTACTTTCACATGATTTTTTTTTAAAAATGCGTAAAAATGCGCTAAGAGGTTATTTTATTTCAAATTTCGACTTTTCAGAGAAATTTAATTAATTTTCGGAAAAAAAACCTGAATGCCACAAACTGTTCTGCAGCATAGAAAAAGGCCATAAAATCATGTTTTGTAACATATTTCTGCATATTAATATTTTACAATAAAAACATAAGTATATTAAAAACTACAAAATTAGGTACTTTTTCTATGAAATAATGGACTTTTACACCCCCTAAAAAATAAATTTTAGTGAAATATAAATAGAAAATATTCTGAAAATGCCAGAAAATCATTAAAAAACGTGAAACTATCTTGTTTAATTTTTGGATAAAAAATCCTTCATTTTAGAGTAAAATTGCTTAATCATAAATTTTTTAATGTATTTTTCCTATGATTTAAGAAAAAAATGTATAAAATATTAGTTTGAGTCATATTTTTGTTAACCGAAGGATGTCAGAAAGTGACTCAAACTGCTCTGAAACATCGAAATTTACAATAAAATAAATTTTTGGCCTATTAATCGATACATTGTAATATTTCACATATTCTTAAATTTGAAAAGTATCTTAAAATCTATATTAGGCAGTTTTAAGACTCACACGCCAAGGTTTCGAACCCCACCGGTACAATAGCTTTTTCCTTTCCTATATAATTGTAAGATTTTGCTTAATTATCTAAAAAAAAAAAGCTTTATTTTAAAGTTACAGTCTACTCTTATACATTCAAGTGATTTAAAAAAAAAATACAATCTATAGAAAAATGGGCTGAAAAGTGTTTTTTCTGGATGTTTCGAGTCTACCTGGAGAGAATTCCAGGGGTCAACGCCCCCGCGGACCGGTCCGTGACCAGGCCTCCTGTTGGACCAGAGCCTGATCAACCAGGCTGTTATTGTTGGCCGCACGCAGTCCAACGTACGAACCACAGCCCGGCTGATCAGGTACCGACTTTAGGTGCCTGTCCAGTGCCTGCTTGAAGACAGCCAGGGGTTTGTTGGTAATCCCCCTGATGTATGCTGGGAGGCAGTTGAACAATCTTGGGCCCCTGACACTTATTGTGTTGTCCCACAACGTGCTAGTGGCACCCCTGCTCTTCATTGGGGGGATGTTACATCGCCTGCCGAGTCTTTTGCTTTCGTAGGGAGTGATTTTTGTGTGCAAGTTTGGTACTAAGCCCTCGACATTTCATAGTTTGATTCATTTTTAGCTAAAAATAGAAAAACTTCAGAAAATGCATCGAACTGCTCTGAAACGCCGAAATATGAAATAAAATCACGTTTTGACACATTTTTGAAGAAATTAATTTTACATATTTTTAAAAATCCTTTGAAAAGTACATAAACAAATCAATGAGATTAGGTATTTTCTCTCAAAAACATTCTTTTTTTTTTTTACTCAAATTATTTTACTTTTAGTGAAACAGGAAATATTTTGAAAATGCTAGAAAATTACTCAAAACGTGAAAATAATTTGAAATATTGTTCTTCCTTTCTTATATAATAATAAGATTCTGCTTAATTTCTAGCTAAAAAAAAATCATTATTTTTGAGTAAGAACACCTAAAGTTATAGATTTTAACGTAATTTTCATGCAATTTAAAAAATTGCAAAATATTACAATCTGTAGAAAATGTTTCGAGGTTTCAGAGGATTGTGCATGTGTCTTATTCCCACTCTCTGTGGTTATAAACATACCTGTACACCTAACATAAAAAAGGGTACCATCATATTTTGATGTGCAAGGTTCTTTATCGTCTGGATAACATACATATTTATAAAAATGCATTTTGGATTCTAAAAGTTATGGCTAAAAAAAATAGAGAGAGAAATAAAGGCTTTTAGTAAATTTATATATTTTTCTATTACTTCACTGGCATTACGCTGTTAGTAGTAGGAATTACATGAGTTTATGTTATATATGTGATTAAAAATGTACTCGACTAGAAACGAAATATTTCACGTTATCAAGAAGAATCATAATGTGAAAATGAAAGCTCAGTCTGTGAAGTATTTTCTTTGTATTCTGGTGAAATTTGTGCACATGTAAATTATAGAAATGTTGTACAACACTGACATGATATGTATAGCAGAGTCGGTAGAGAAGAGGACTCGTAATCTCTCTACCCACTCATCTGAGTTTTCTTTGATTTTATCTTAATAGTTCTTGTTCTTATTGCTTTTCCCTTTCATATCCATGTGGAAGTGGAATAAGAATCTTTCCTCCGTAAGCCATGCGTGTTGTAAAAGTCAACTAAAATGCCGGGAACAATGGGCTAGTAACCCCTTTTCCTGTATAGCTTACTAAAAAGAAGAAGAAGAAAACCGTCAAAGTGGGATGTTTGAATGTGCGTGGATGTTGTGCGAATGATAAGAAAGAGATGATTGTAGATGTTATGAATGAAAAGAAGCTGGATGTCCTGGCTTTAAGTGAGACAAAGCTGAAGGGGGTAGGAGAGTTTCAGTGGGGAGAAATAAATGGGATTAGATCAGGAGTTTCAAATAGAGTTAGAGCTAAAGAAGGAGTGGCAATAATGTTGAATAATCAGTTATGGCAGGTAAAGAAGGAATATAAATGTATAAATTCAAGGATTATGTGGAGTAAAATAAAGGTTGGATGTGAAAAGTGGGTTATAGTAAGTGTTTATGCACCTGGAGAAGAGAGAAGTGTAGAGGAGAGAGATAGATTTTGGGAAATGTTGAGTGAGTGTGTGGGGAGTTTTGAACCAAGTGAGAGAGTAATTGTGGTTGGGGATCTTAATGCTAAAGTGGGTAAAAATGTTGTGGATGGAGTAGTAGGTAAATTTGGGGTGCCAGGGTAAATGTAAATGGGGAGCCATTAATTGAGCTATGTGTAGAAAGAGGTTTGGTAATAAGTAATACATATTTTATGAAAAAGAGGATAAATAAATATACAAGGTATGATATAGCACGTAAGGAAAGTAGTTTGTTGGATTATGTATTGGTGGATAAAAGGTTGATGAGTAGGCTTCAGGATGTACATGTTTATAGAGGGCAACGGATATATCAGATCATTATTTGGTTGTAGCTACAGTTAGAGTAAAAGGTAGATGGGACAAAAGAAAATGGCAACAGCAAGTAAGAGAGAGGTAAAAGTGTATAAACTAAGGGAGGAGGAAGTTAGGGTGAGATATAAGCAACTATTGACAGAAAGGTGGGCTAGTGCAAGTAGGAGTAGGGGGGGGGGGTTGAAGAGAGTTGGGATAGTTTTAAAAATGCAGTATTAGAATGTGGGGCAGAAGTTTGTGGTTATAGGAGGGTGGGTGCAGGAGGAAAGAGGAGTGAGTGGTGGAATGAAGAAGTAAAGGGTGTGATAAAAGAGAAAAAGGTAGCTTATGAGAGGGTTTTACAAAACAGAAGTGTTAGTAGAAGAGCAGAGTATATGGAGAGTAAAAGAAAGGTGAAGAGAGTGGTGAGAGAGTGCAAAAGAAGAGCGGATGAAAGAACGGGAGAGGCTCTGTCAAGAAATTTTGCTGAAAACAAGAAAATTTTTTGGAGATAAACAAGGTAAGAAAGCCTAGGGAACGAATGGATTTGTCAGTTAAAAACAGAGTAGGGAGTTAGTAGATGGGGAGCTGGAGGTATTGGGTAGATGGCGGGAATATTTTGAGGAACTTTTAAATGTTGATGAAAAGAGGGAGGCGATAATTTCATGTACTGGACAGGAGGTACAACATCGTTTAGGAGTGAAGAAGAGCAGGATGTGAGTGTGGGGGAGGTGCGTGAGGCATTACGTAGAATGAAAGGGGTAAAGCAGCTGGAATTGACGGAATCATGACAGAAATGTTAAAAGCAGGGGGATATAGTGCTGGAGTGGTTGGTATTTTTGTTTAATAAATGTATGAAAGAGAGAGAGAAGAGAGAGAGAGAGAGAGAGAGAGAGAGAGAGAGAGAGAGAGAGAGTGAGTGTGTGTGTGTGTGTGTGTGTGTGTGTGTGTGTGTGTGTGTGAGTATGTGTGTGTGTGTGTGTAGGGTACCACTTCTGAAGACGTCAGGTGCAAACAGTATTGGAGAAGATAACATAAGGTCTTCAGGAAAATTAATTTCTCTCCCCAAGACCGTTTTTAATATTTCCTTAACCTACCACCCTATTTGTATTTTTTGTATTATTAAAAACAACAATATATAATTTTAAACAGGTTTTGAATTTACAACAGGAAGGTGGCATCTCTTGGGTCTCTACAGTTGTAGTTAATGAGTCTGTAACAAAGTTCGTTGAGGAAGTCTGTTGTCCAACTCACATTCAACCACACCCGCTCGTATACCTATTCAGTCTATTTTGATAGATTCTCAAAAAACTCGTTTCAGTGACAATATTTGGAGGTTGGTCCACTCATCTGAAACTCAAGTTTCAAACCAATGTTTTCAAGTATCTTTTCTAAGCCTAAAATTTCTCACCAGGATTCCAATGCTAATAGTCCTGTCTTGTAAGTTACATCTTCAGCACATTACTTTTATCCCCATTATTTATTTCGGTTTATGATTTGAACGTTTCAATTAAATCCCCTTTAATATTAGCTTTCCAAAAACTACAAATTCAGTGCCTTCAGCCTATTATCGTAGGAAGGAATTCTGATACAGGAGATCAAAGTCGTTTCCTTCTCTGATGTGTTCCAGCATATTTACGTCAGGTAATGAGCAGTATTATGAGGCCTTGCCAGACATTTTTGCTTCTTGGTATGAAGTCAAGAATTCTATTGACTTTATTGAGAACATATTTCATATGTAAACGTATCCAGTATAATACCCGTTTAAAGTGATTTATTGACTAGATTACCTAATGGTTTGCCAAATTCTTTTTTACATTCCTTCAGAGCCCTAAAAAGCAGTCTGGCATAGCCTAGTAACTAGTTTGGTTTTGATCTATGTATTTAATTGAGGACCATGTCACTAGTGACAATGGTTTTTCCTTAATTTATTTTCATCCTCACCAGCCTAATTTTTTATTTATGGAAATTTCATTTCTTCTCCTGTTGTATAAAAAAGGGGAAATAAGTGTTAAAACCTTCCTTGTCACTATCATTAACTTTACCTACGCTACATTTAAGTGGGCCTATCTTTTCCGTAATCATATTCCTATGTACCTGAAAGAAATCCTTCGGGTAGGTTATTCATTCTCTAGCAGCTTTAATTTCACATTATCATTAGGCACCTATTTCTTTTTTACCTTACTGATTCATAAGGTGATTAACTTACAAACGTGTCTCTTTATCCAGGAGATATTTTAGGCTATTGTTGAGCCATACTGTTTTAGTTATAGCAAGCTAAGACCTGGGTAGCTAGTACAGTTCTATGAAAAATATTAAAGTGGCAATCATCTCCACATCCGTTCGGTCTTCCCCATGATAATCCCTAGTCACATTACCCAAGTCTACACTAATTAGGTGGTCCCTTAGCCCCATGCAATCTGCAGCACGAAAATCGGGAACCTTTAATTTCCAATCGTTAAAGTCCTTATTTTCTTTTAATCAGGGATTAATTGTCTTCCAGAACCCAACCCAGTACCAACTTGAGTTGGTACTGGGTTGGTGTCAGTACCAACTTGAGTTGGTTTTGACAGACTATTTTAAAAAGCAGTAATATTCCTGGATTATTTTTAGGAAGTCGCTAGATTTCCTAAAATTGTTCCAGTCGAATAAACTTAAATTAAAATCTCCCATTAAAAATTCATTTTTATATCTAGATGCCCTAGCAATTTCTGCCCATAGAAGTTTACCGCAGTCACTGGCTAGGTTTGGGGATCTGCAGCTCACACCAAAATTCAGCTTAGGTGTCAGCTACAGAATTTGTCAGTCCCTCCCGCCTCAATATCTTTTCTGATGCTGCCATGAGAGGCTGCCATAAAAGACAAAAGTGTGCCCCAACAGAGTGCCACAAGAGGATGCGATAAGAGGCTGCCATAAAAGGGTGCCATAAGAGGCTGCTATAAGAGGTTCCCATAACGGGTCAGCTGCTGGGAAAACACGTGATCCCCGGGTTCGGGTAAGATGTGCCAGAAACCCCAAAAGTATTTGTGCCGCTTTTTCATTTTTAAATGGTGGGTCAGTGGGAGCGTGGTTGTGTAAGTGGGTGGGTAAGTGGGCGGGATGGATGGGGAATGATTGGGTAGGAGAGTGAGTAGAAGGAAGGGTGGTTTTGGGTGTATAAGTGGCTGGTGGAACTATAGGTAGGTGAGTGTGAGATTGTCAGAGGAAGATGTAACCGAGGAGACAGAGGTGGTGTGGTTGTGAGAGAGAGAGAGAAGAGAAGAGAGAGAGAGAGAGAGAAGAAAAAAAAAAAGAGAGAAGTAAGAGAAGAGAGAGAGAGAGAGAGAGAGACAGACAGACAGACAGACAGACAGACAGACAGAGACAGAATGGAGGACAGTGGGAGTAAGTTTTGGAGATAGGAAAGTAATAAGGAAATGGAGAAGAGGAAGACTTGTGATAGAGAATGAGTAGAGAAGGTAGGGAGGAATTTAATAAGTCAGTGTGCGGGAGTGTGAAGAGGAGTGAGAGATTAGGAGACGGTATGAAGAAAAGATTATGTTAGGAAGGATGAAGAGGGAAGAAGAGAGTAAAGAAGAAAGGTGTGGAGGGAATAAATTAGTGGAAGAGTGAGAGAGTGTAAAGATGATGGAACAGGAGTGTAAGAGTGACAAATGGATGATGTGAAGAAGGGATAAAGTGAAGGAGTGTAGAAGTGAAGAATTGCTGGAGAGAGGAAGTGAGGAATAAAGTAAGGGTGAGCAGGAGTGATGGAGGGAGGGTGTGCAGCAGTGAGGGTGAGCAGGAGTGATGGAGGGAGGGTGTGCAGCAGTGAGGGTGAGCAGGAGTGATGGAGGGAGGGTGTGCAGCAGTGAGGGTGAGCAGGAGTGATGGAGGGAGGGTGTGCAGCAGTGAGGGTGAGCAGGAGTGATGGAGGGAGGGTGTGCAGTAGTGAGGGTGAGCAGGAGTGATGGAGGGAGGGTGTGCAGTAGTGAGGGTGAGCAGGAGTGATGGAGGGAGGGTGTGTAGTAGTGAGGGTGAGCAGGAGTGATGGAGGGAGGGTGTGTAGTAGTGAGGGTGAGCAGGAGTGATGGAGGGTGTGCAGTAGTGAGGGTGAGCAGGAGTGATGGAGGGAGGGTGAGCAGGAGTGATGGAGGGAGGGTAAGCAGGAGTGATGGAGGGAGGGTGTGTAGTAGTGAGGGTGAGCAGGAGTGATGGAGGGTGTGTAGTAGTGAGGGTGAGCAGGAGTGATGGAGGGAGGGTGTGCAGTAGTGAGGGTGAGCAGGAGTGATGGAGGGAGGGTGTGTAGTAGTGAGGGTGAGCAGGAGTGATGGAGGGAGGGTGTGTAGTAGTGAGGGTGAGCAGGAGTGATGGAGGGTGTGCAGTAGTGAGGGTGAGCAGGAGTGATGGAGGGAGGGTGAGCAGGAGTGATGGAGGGAGGGTGAGCAGGAGTGATGAAGGGAGGGTGTGTAGTAGTGAGGGTGAGCAGGAGTTATGGAGGGAGGGTGTGCAGTAGTCAGGGTGAGCAGGAGTGATGGAGGGAGGGTGTGCAGTAGTGATGGTGAGCATGAGGGTGAGCAGGAGTGATGGAGGGAGGGTGAGCAGGAGTGATGGAGGGAGGGTGTGCAGAGTGAGGGTGAGCAGGAGTGATGGAGGGTGTGCAGTAGTGAGGGTGAGCAGGAGTGATGGAGGGAGGGTGTGCAGTAGTGAGGGTGAGCAGGAGTGATGGAGGGTGTGCAGAGTGAGGGTGAGCAGGAGTGATGGAGGGAGGGTGTGCAGTAGTGAGGGTGAGCAGGAGTGATGGAGGGAGGGTGTGCAGTAGTGAGGGTGAGCAGGAGTGATGGAGGGAGGGTGTGCAGTAGTGAGGGTGAGCAGGAGTGATGGAGGGAGGGTGTGCAGTAGTGAGGGTGAGCAGGAGTGATGGAGGGAGGGTGTGCAGTAGTGAGAGTGAGCAGGAGTGATGGAGGGAGGGTGTGCAGTAGTGAGGGTGAGCAGGAGTGATGGAGGGAGGGTGTGCAGTAGTGAGGGTGAGCAGGAGTGATGGAGGGAGAGACCGGCAACGTATGTAGAACAGCAAAACCTAAAGATGAGGGAACACGCTAGTTGTGGGTGGCAGCGACGAGTGGGTGGTACTGGCAGCGAGTGATGGTGGGAGTGGGTAGTATTGGCAGCGAGTGATGGTGGGAGTGGGTGGTACTGGCAGCGAGTGATGGTGGGAGTGGGTAGTATTGGCAGCGAGTGATGGTGGGAGTGGTGGTACTGGCAGCGAGTGATGGTGGAGTGGGTAGTATTGGTAGGGAGTGATGGTGGGAGTGGGTGGTACTGGCAGCGAGTGATGGTGGGAGTGGGTAGTATTGGTAGGGAGTGATGGTGGGAGTGGGTGGTACTGGCAGCGAGTGATGGTGGGAGTGGGTAGTATTGGTAGGGAGTGATGGTGGGAGTGGGTGGTACTGGCAGCGAGTGATGGTGGGAGTGGGTAGTATTGGTAGGGAGTGATGGTGGGAGTGGGTAGTATTGGTAGGAAGTGATGGTGGGAGTGGGTGGTACTGGCAGGGAGTGATGGTGGGAGTGGGTGGTACTGGCAGCGAGTGATGGTGGGAGTGGGTAGTATTGGTAGGGAGTGATGGTGGGAGTGGGTAGTATTGGTAGGAAGTGATGGTGGGAGTGGGTAGTATTGGTAGGAAGTGATGGTGGGAGTGGGTAGTATTGGTAGGGAGTGATGGTGGGAGTGGTAGTGATGGTGGGTGCAGATGTTGGTAGTAATGTGTATAGTGATGGGTGCAAGTGAAGTGTGGTGGTAATAGTGGGTGGTAGTGAGTGATGATGGTGTTAATGGGTGGAAGTGATGAGTGATAACGGTATTGGTGAGTGGTGATGGTTCAGCGATGGTAAGTGGTGTTTACTGTAGTAGTAGCGATGGGTGTTGACAGAAATGAGGTAGTGGGTCATGATGGTAGCAGTGAGTGATGATGGTAGTAATGGTTGCGGGTGGTGTGGGATGATGTTGATGGTAGTGATATGTAGTAATGATTTAGGTGGTGGTGGTGATGGTAGTGGCGGAGTGTAACATGCATCTTTAATATCTTTGTTTTTTATCTATCTGTTCAAACTTTAATATTTGCTCTTAGGATAGCTCGACCTCCGAAGTAATAACCTATATTATTTTCTTTATTATTTACCATTTTTGTTTTATAATAGGTTTAATATTGACTGAACTTGGGAAGAAAAAGCTTAGAGCTACCTTCCACTAATTACCTGATGCAGTTTTCCACCCCTACACTTACTCAAAGATGATCTCAAGTGTCGATTTGCCTCCCACCAGGGAAGGATGTGAGCTGTTGCTCTGTCTGCATTAACACAGCTTCACATTTAAAAAGCTTTCACAGTAAGTTTTTTTCTGACGATTATTTTGTGTATGTTGCCCATGTCCATTGCATGGACTTAGTTGTTTTAACTACATTGTTGAACATAACTTCTAAGAGGAAGGATTGCCACTGATTATTGTTCAAAGTATCCACAAAAAACTACTACACTGAACACCTTCACTCAAGCTAAGAGACTGAACATCACCTATTAAGACTGGGATTGAACACCAATCAAGGCTTAATGGCAAAATACCTTAAAATTACCTAATGACTTAGTGCAGTTTTTAAAGGAGGAATTATGGAACTGCATGCTGTTTGGAAGATCGTCCAAATAACACTCTTGTTGGCGAAGGGCTGACAAATCTGAGGCATCGTGTTAGCTGGAAAATTCATGCTCCGCCACATCGTTCATTTAATATGGGCATTCCACTACTTCACCAGCAGTTAACTCTAAAGCCACAGTTACTACCCCATACAAGCGAGTCGTTAACGAATCCAAAGCTTATTTTGGTGGTACAAAAATAATAGTCCTTTGCTATTATAGCAAAATAATCAGATTGTTATGCTGAACAACCGTCTGGTGAGACTGTGGTTAGAAAAAAAAAACATATCTGCTACACATCACAGTTAAAAGATTAATGAGGCTTTTCTTTAGTGGTGCCAAAATAGCTTTTTCTGTGAAAACATAGACAAATGTCAGGACATATGGAAATAGTGGAGCATATGTTTCACTGTTGATATATAATGTTTTACCCATCTCTGACATATCATATGTAGATGTTCCCATGGGACATATGGCGGTGAAATAATAAAAGTTTATTAAGAAAAGATGGATGTGGAATGCAATATTTTTACAGGTAATGTGCTGTTGGGTACATTAGGTAGAACACTGAAGAAATCAGTAATCATAGATGATCGTGGAGGTGATCATTATGTCTTGGAAGTTCACGAATCTTTACCCAAAATATTTTCCCTGGAAGTAATTACGATTGCTTCAGCGAAGGTGTGTCAAGCTACACTACCTCCCTTAACCTCTACAAAAAGTGAAGACTTAGGACCTGGATTACTATTTAGGGACTTAACACGGCTGGTAAATCACAAGGGAACAATAGCTCACAGGGACTTTTTACAGAGAAGAATGAAATAATAAAGTTTACATACAAATAAAGCCGATCTGAGATCAGTCCAGAAATCTATTACTACAACGACTGAGGAAGTTTGTAATAAAAGAGGATGTTGCAGAGCACACGGCTCTTATAATCATAATGGTATGTACATTAATGAAATATACTCTCCTCTAGCTACACTTGGTAGAACGGAAACTGTGTAGAGTGGTGCTGCCACACTTACTTCGATCGCCAGCGTGAAATATTGCTCATAACTGTTGCAAGGGAGAATATTTAAGTATGGAGAAGACACTGGGAAAGATTAGAAACTATCTGTACTGGCCACATAAACAACAAACTGTGATGTCGCATCTTAATATGTGCATCACATGTCAGCTGGTATACAATATATTCAGGGGAAACAAGCACCTTTCCTTGTCATTGGTACCAGCATGCGGTGAATTTTCCACCATTGTACTGATTATTATTATTATAATCAAATAGAAGCGTTAAACCACAGAGGTCATACAGCTACTGTACTGATAATCTGAGCAAATTACCTTACGCCAAGTATGGAGTTCAGGACATCATCACTGATATTATGTACCACTAATTTAAGAATTATCATTAGGATTTATTACAGTAATTTTCCTATAATGAGTAGATATTTGTCTGTAATCGCTGATGGTTTATCCAAAGTTTAAGGATTTAGCTTTTATTGCAAATTTGAGTCATGTTTTGTAAGACGTTTATTTATCAGTTTCAATGTGTTTGAGGTTTTTTGTAAAAAAAAATATTGTCATTTTTAAGCATCATACAGTAACTGAAGCTTTACAAGTTTCAGTCACCTCTTTGTATATTAAATGACTAAATAAATTTTTTCTGTTTAAATTAATATTTCTACTTGACAACCGATGTGTTTGTGTGAGCATACATAGGCCGAGGGAACAAGTTACTGGTGTCGCATCATCTCAGACATTCTAGCACCCTCACCCTCACACACATACACACCGCTTCGTTCCTTCTCACCTTACTAGAAGATGAGGAGGTACTTGTACCTCCTCTCATGGGAGACATAGGTTTCACGACACTCCCAAGACAGGGAGCCAAAGCCGGGTCACCATCTGGAAAAGACCTGGGCTGGGAGAGTACCGGCGAATCAAGAACAACAATCACCCTACCTCATGATGCAGTCTTACAACTTAATAGAGAAGAATACATTCCCTTGAAACACAGATGAAAAGTTCATAGTCGTCATTATTACAGGTGATTGTCATATGAAGACTCGGGTTCTACAGCGTCATATTTATGTTCCTCTTGTAAAATGAGGAGACAGGTAAGTATTAACGAGGATTGTTCACGCTTGTTTTGTAGTTGTAATATTTCTGGTATAGTTTTCTGAAGTGAACAAGAAAATCACACCGTGGAGGCTCAACATGCAGTACTATACATCAGTCCATTGTGGAGAGAAATGGTATAAAATACCGAAACCATGGAAACGGAGAAAAAACTTGCAATATAATGAGAGCCTTCATTGATAACGTTTCGCCCACGCGATAGGCATTGTGAAGTCACTTGAAAGAACTTACAGAATGGGCGATACGTTGTCAATAAAACGATCTCACTACACAGCATTTGTGTCTCTGCTCTTATCAATCGATTTCTTACCTTAGTCTGTTTAGTGTTTATTAATGATTACTGTTAGGACTATTATAACAAAGGATACCTTTCACTGTCTATTATTGCTGAGCTATTGATCAATAACTTGGCTAGTTGATGGAGTACATATGAAACTTCTTGAAGCATGGTGTTTATGACAAGTGTCACTAAACTGCTGACAATGTAACCAGTGGAGTGACACGATGATAGTGCACTGCTGCAGGGAACCCTGGCTTTATTTGTTTTCCCTGTTACACACAAACATGTCTGTCTGTCTATCTGTGTATCTGTATCTGTCTAGCTCTGCTTATCTGTCTAGCTCTGCTTATCTGTCTAGCTCTGCTTATCTGTCTAGCTCTGCTTATCTGTCTAGCTCTGCTTATCTGTCTAGCTCTGCTTATCTGTCTAGCTCTGCTTATCTGTCTAGCTCTGCTTATCTGTCTAGCTCTGCTTATCTGTCTAGCTCTGCTTATCTGTCTAGCTCTGCTTATCTGTCTAGCTCTGCTTATCTGTCTAGCTCTGCTTATCTGTCTAGCTCTGCTTATCTGTATCTGTCTAGCTCTGCTTATCTGTATCTGTCTAGCTCTGCTTATCTGTATCTGTCTAGCTCTGCTTATCTGTATCTGTCTAGCTCTGCTTATCTGTATCTGTCTAGCTCTGCTTATCTGTATCTGTCTAGCTCTGCTTATCTGTATCTGTCTAGCTCTGCTTATCTGTATCTGTCTAGCTCTGCTTATCTGTATCTGTCTAGCTCTGCTTATCTGTATCTGTCTAGCTCTGCTTATCTGTATCTGTCTAGCTCTGCTTATCTGTATCTGTCTAGCTCTGCTTATCTGTATCTGTCTAGCTCTGCTTATCTGTATCTGTCTAGCTCTGCTTATCTGTATCTGTCTAGCTCTGCTTATCTGTATCTGTCTAGCTCTGCTTATCTGTATCTGTCTAGCTCTGCTTATCTGTCAGTCTAGCTCTGCTTATCTGTCAGTCTAGCTCTGCTTATCTGTCAGTCTAGCTCTGCTTATCTGTCAGTCTAGCTCTGCTTATCTGTCTTCTGTCTAGTTCTGTCTGTCTGCTGTCTCTGTCTGTCTGCTGCCTGTGTCTCTCTGTCTTTCTGTCTGCCTGTGTCTCTCTCTCTTTCTGTCTGCCTGTGTCTCTCTCTTCTTCTGTCTGCCTGTGTCTCTCTCTCTTTCTGTCTGCCTGTGTCTCTCTCTCTTTCTGTCTGCCTGTGTCTCTCTCTTTCTGTCTGCCTGTGTCTTCTTTCTGTTGCCTGTGTCTCTCTTCTCCTTTTCTGTCTGCCTGTGTTCTGTCTTTCTGTCTGCCTGTGTCTCTCTGTCTTTCTGTTGCTTGTTTCTGTCTTTCTGTCTGCCTGTGTCTCTCTGTCTTTCTGTCTGCTGTGTCTTCTTCTGTCTGCCTGTGTCTCTGTCTTTCTGTCTGCCTGTGTCTTTCTGTCTGCCTGTGTCTCTGTCTTTCTGTCTGCCTGTGTCTCTGTCTTTCTGTCTGCCTGTGTCTCTGTCTTTCTGTCTGCCTGTGTCTCTGTCTTTCTGTCTGCCTGTGTCTCTCTGTCTTTCTGTCTGCCTGTGTCTCTCTGTCTTTCTGTCTGCCTGTGTCTCTCTTTCTTTCTGTCTGCCTGTGTCTCTCTGTCTTTCTGTCTGCCTGTGTCTCTCTGTCTCTCTGTCTGCCTGTGTTCTGTCTTTCTTCTGTCTGCCTGTGTCTTCTTCTCTTCTCTCTGCCTGTGTGTCTTCTTTCTCTCTGCCTGTGTCTCTCTCTCTTTCTCTCTGCCTGTGTGTCTCTCTCTTTCTCTCTGCCTGTGTCTCTCTGTCTTTCTCTCTGCCTGTGTCTCTATGTCTTTCTCTCTGCCTGTGTCTCTCTGTCTTTCTCTCTGCCTGTGTCTCTCTGTCTTTCTGTCTGCCTGTGTCTCTCTGTCTTTCTGTCTGCCTGTGTCTCTCTGTCTTTCTGTCTGCCTGTGTATCTCTTCTTGCCTGTGTCTCTCTGTCTTTCTCTCCTGTGCTCTCTGTCTGCCTGTGTCTCTGTCTTTCTTCTGCCTGTGTCTCTCTCTGTCTTTCTCTCTGCCTGTGTCTCTCTCTGTCTTTCTGTCTGCCTGTGTCTCTCTCTCTGTCTTTCTGTCTGCCTGTGTCTCTCTCTCTGTCTTTCTGTCTGCCTGTGTCTCTCTCTCTGTCTTTCTGTCTGCCTGTGTCTCTCTCTCTGTCTTTCTGTCTGCCTGTGTATCTCTCTCTGTCTTTCTGTCTGCCTGTGTCTCTCTGTCTTTCTCTCTGCCTGTGTCTCTCTCTGTCTTTCTGTCTGCCTGTGTCTCTCTCTCTGTCTTTCTGTCTGCCTGTGTCTCTCTCTCTGTCTTTCTGTCTGCCTGTGTCTCTCTCTCTGTCTTTCTGTCTGCCTGTGTCTCTCTCTCTGTCTTTCTGTCTGCCTGTGTCTCTCTCTCTGTCTTTCTGTCTGCCTGTGTCTCTCTGTCTTTCTGTCTGCCTGTGTCTCTCTGTCTTTCTGTCTGCCCGTGTCTCTCTGTCTTTCTGTCTGCTGTCTTCGTCTTCTGTCTTTCTTGTCTTCCTCGTGTCTCTCTGTCTTTCTGTCTGCCCGTGTCTCTCTGTCTTTCTGTCTGCCCGTGTCTCTCTGTCTTTCTGTCTGCCCGTGTCTCTCTGTCTTTCTGTCTGCCCGTGTCTCTCTGTCTTTCTGTCTGCCTGTGTCTCTCTTTCTGTCTGCCTGTGTCTCTCTGTCTTTCTGTCTGCCTGTGTCTCTCTGTCTTTCTGTCTGCCTGTGTCTCTCTGTCTTTCTGTCTGCCTGTGTCTCTCTGTCTTTCTGTCTGCCTGTGTCTCTATGTCTTTCTGTCTGCCTGTGTCTTTCTGTCTTTCTGTCTGCCTGTGTCTCTCTGTCTTTCTGTCTGCCTGTGTCTTTCTGTCTGCCTGTGTCTCTCTTTCTTTCTGTCTGCCTGTGTCTCTCTGTCTTTCTGTCTGCCTGTGTCTCTCTGTCTTTCTGTCTGCCTGTGTCTCTCTGTCTTTCTGTCTGCCTGTGTCTCTCTGTCTTTCTGTCTGCCTGTGTCTCTCTGTCTTTCTGTCTGCCTGTGTCTCTCTGTCTTTCTGTCTGCCTGTGTCTCTCTGTCTTTCTGTCTGCCTGTGTATCTCTGTTTGCCTGGGTCTCTCTGTCTTTCTGTCTGCCTGTGTATCTCTGTCTGCCTGTGTCTCTCTGTCTTTCTGTCTGCCTGTGTGTGTGTGTGTCTTTGTCTGCCTGTGTCTCTCTGTCTTTCTGTCTGCCTGTGTCTCTCTGTCTTTCTGTCTGCCTGTGTCTGTCTTTCTGTCTGCCTGTCTCTCTCTGTCTTTCTGTCTGCCTGTCTCTCTCTGTCTTTCTGTCTGCCTGTCTCTCTCTGTCTTTCTGTCTGCCTGTCTCTCTCTGTCTTTCTGTCTGCCTGTCTCTCTCTGTCTTTCTGTCTGCCTGTCTCTGTCTTTCTGTCTGCCTGTCTCTCTCTGTCTTTCTGTCTGCCTGTCTCTCTCTGTCTTTCTGTCTGCCTGTCTCTCTCTGTCTTTCTGTCTGCCTGTCTCTCTCTGTCTGCCTGTCTGCCTGTGTCTCTCTGCCTGTGTGTCTCTGTCTTTCTGTCTGCCTGTGTCTCTCTGTCTGCCTGTGTGTCTGTCTTTCTGTTTGCCTGTGTTTCTTTCTTTCTGTCTACCTGTGTGTCTGTCTTTCTGTCTGCCTGTGTCTCAAAGAGCGGCTCATGAACCAACAATTACACAGGCTGCAGTTACGTCTGATTCCTGATAAGTGAACATGGTATTACTTGCCAGTCGTGCGTATTATGCCTTATATCTACAAGCACAGTGTATAGCACTGGATGTTTGGGTTATCCTTGGTAATTTACACTATGTATGATAACTATACTTATGTGTACCTGTGAGAGAGAGAGAGAGAGTCAGACAGAGAGAGACAGATAGACAGAGACAGAGAGACAGATACAGCTGAAGAGACAACCAAAGTCAGTCAGCCAGCCAAACACCCACCCACCCAGCCGACCGGCCATCTGGCCAGCCAGCCAGCCAGTCAGTCAGCCAGCCTGACGAATACGTATTACACATGTTTCAGACTCGTTTCTCTTTACTTAGGGCATAGGTTATAGGACATTCTGGCAGGATGACACTACCAATGGTATCAAAAATGAAAGTATGTTGCACATGGGTTATTATCGAGGTTTTTTATATTTCCTTGATCACTTGTGGCCACATCCATCTCACAGCCACTAAACTTTGGATCAACATCACTTTCCTCTTAAAAGGGGAGTGTTAATACGACATGACATCAGTGAATCCCTGGTGTCTGCCACGCTATTTGCTCTAGCTGGCGCTCAACTGAACTGGTGCTCCCACAAGGTACTAAGTGGTCCCAGATTTTTTTAATACTGCGCACACTGAGTGCGCAGACCCATTCTCTCATGTCTAGGCGACCCAGGCCTATCGCGCCAAATTTGAAGGCATGAAAAATAAAACTTAGATCTACGTTCGGAGCACTAAGCGAGTGAACGTAGATCTACGTTTGGACAGTTTAAGGGTTAACTCATTTCCATTTTTAATGTTTTAATTATTAAAAGGAACCAATTATTTATATTCAAAGTATACAGAAAACAAATATCTTCTCTTATGTTCACTTTTATTCTTCACATCATGACCAAGTTAAATGTTCTGTGTTTTCTATGTTCTTCAAAGCTCTGTGCATTTGCAGCCTAATGTTCATAGATGAGAAAATATTGAGCATGTGTCAATTAGCATATGATCCGAAATAACCAAAAAAAAGTTTCATTGACAAATCTTTCAAAATTGTCAAAAACACATTTTCTCAGTCCTATAAAGGGCAACTATATTCAACTAATATATTGGTTCTGCATAATCATGAAAACTTTGGTACACCATTCTGCTGAAGAACTTCATAATTCAACATGTTTGTAAAAAATTGAAACAAAAAAACAATTTGATTAAAAATTCCCACAAAAATGCTGATGGATGTGTCTATAAGATTCGTTGTTCAAAATGCAATAGATTTTATTTTGGAAAATCTGGAAAAAGACGAACTAAGATTACGAAAACAAATTCAGCATTTGAACTAGGCAAGAGTCTAAAGTTTTGTTTATTCATGCGAGAGATTTTAAAGGCCTAGAAAGATGTATCAAGTAAATCTACGAGTGAACGGAAATATAATAGTCTCAGGCTTTATAAGGAACAGTATTGATTGCAATATGAATATAAGTTTAGGATTGTATAAATTATATTCATTTATGAATAGAATTTATAGGATTATGAGCTGTGTTGACAAAATTCACCTTTACCTAACATGTCTTAATTTTACACACACAACCCGCACATATAAAAAAAGAGAGGAGCTTACGACGACGTTTCGGTCCGACTTGGACCATTTGCAAAAGTCACACTAACACAAAGGACAGGTAGAAGCGGTATTTACAGGCAGGCAGACAGGGGAGGGCACAAGAAAGTGGTGGAGGGGTAAAAATGGAGGTAGTAGTGGTAGTGGTAGTAGTAGTCGTAAGCTCCTCTCTTTTTTATATGTGCGGATTGTGTGTGTATTGTTCCAGTCACGGTATTGTGCCTTTTTTTATTTATGTCTTAATTTTGTCCTGATATGTGACCTGACTAAAAACTTAACAATATTGGAAAGGAGTTCCCATACTTAGTATGAGAATGACCTCACATAAGAGGTCATATCTTAGCTTTTTAGGTCTTCCGTTATAATATTATTTGTCATGAAAGAGCTTAGAATATATCTATTTTTCACTTTGGTTTTATTGCATATTAAGATCACTTGTTTCCTGTGATCTTATTGCATATTTGCGTCTGATTCTTCTGTTCACTTCTCTGTTTCCGAACGTCCTTCGTTTTCAATAAAAATTTCAAGCTCTTGTTTTCTTCATTTCTTCTCTGCATCTTTGGTTGAACTAAGAGCTTTTTTTTTATATTCTCAGCCTTTTGTGTATGAATTTCTGCTCTGCCTCTCAACACTTCCCGAGTAGTATCCCATCATCTAATTGGGAGCTTTAAGGAAAGTCACCTAGTCACACTACACTGTATGTAGAAATTCTCTCATACCTCCAAAGTTCCCTCTTCTGAAGTTCGGTGTTTCACGCCATATTTATAGTAGATAGTTTATGGAAACACTCTGTGGGTCAAATGAGGCAGAGATTCATACTGTTCTCTTGGAATTTTGGTTATTTTTCGTCATCGGTGTCCAGTCTGTACCTTCTGTTGGAAGCTGGGACCGATACTGGAAGCTGTCTTTTTTTTTATATTTGGATTTTGCTTATATGAATAAATATTTATTTTTTCCCCTAATCTTTTATTATGGCTTATTATTATTTTTTTTTACGTCTGCTATGAAATAACATTTTTATTTCTGCTGCATTTCAGTAATTAATGTTTTCTTTCCTCTGTCATAACTTGCGTCTTTTTATAGTAGTACAACAGCTGTTTCTTGTAGTAGTACAACAGCTGTTTCTTGTAGTAGTACAGCAGCTGTTTCTTGTAGTAGTACAGCAGCTGTTTCTTGTAGTAGTACAGCAGCTGTTTCTTGTAGTAGTACAGCAGCTGTTTCTTGTAGTAGTACAACAGCTGTTTCTTGTAGTAGTACAACAGCTGTTTCTTGTAGTAGTACAACAGCTGTTTCTTGTAAAGTTGTTTTACTTTCTCCCCGTAAACGTTTGCAGTCAGATTTTTACTTATTAGTGAGGGTTTAGAATTATTCATGAACTGGTCTGGATTCAGAATGCATCATTCAGTGGTCTGGGTTTGGAATGTGTCTTGTATTGGTGGGTTTAGAATGCTTCATGCATTCGTTTGTCTTCAAATTGCTTCATACATTCGCTTGTCTTCAGACTGCTTCATGCACTGGTTTGGGTTGGAATACTCGAGACTGTTTCCCAGTAAATGTTCGACACTTCCTTGTTTACTGTGAACCATTCAATTTCCTGAGTTTTGAAGTTACGTTTACTAAAGTTACTTTCTCATTAATTTTTCTTTTGGCCGCTGCAAATGAATTCCTGTTAGTGTGTTATTAAATCTTTGATCAAAGTGTACTTTATGAGGAACAGAACGATGTCCAGGGCAGAATGGAAAAATAGGAAGAGGTTGAGGGAGTAACAGGATGTGATGGGGAAGAGCAGGAAGAGTGCTGATGGAAGAACAACGAAAGGTCGAGGGAAAACACAATCCATACGTACCAAGTCCTTGTCTTGTTCCATTCTGCAGTGTGAACACATGTGCAACATCTGGGTATCTTTATTGTAAACGTTTCGCCATCCAGTGGCTTTATCAATACAAATTCAAGGACATGAATTGAAGACAGAAGAACTATATACAAAAGATAAGGTTATCAGACCCTCAGTCTTGGAGTTGGTGTGAACAGCACCGAAGTCGTGGAGTTTCTGGACTAGAGGCGAGGAGGCTGGCGCTTATATACTAACGTCTTATATACTACTGTCTTCATATAATGTTCTAGAATTTATATTGATAAAGCCACTGGATGGCAAAACGTTTACAATAAAGATACCCAGATGTTGCACATGTCTTTATTTCATATTGTCGGTATTGTATACCATTCTTGTACAACATCCATTCTGCAGTATCGACGTCACGACCCCAGTGGACCAATCGTCGCTTGCGTTGTGGCAACAATGTACAGTTAGGTGCTACGAGCCTCGAACATTACCTCATTATCCCCTCTCATTCATAAAGCAACAAAAGAGAGAGAAGAACAACATGCAACAAAAAGCCTAAGAGCTTCTGTTTTTTCAGCTGGCGGGTCATTCATCGCTGCACTCTCCTGCACGCTATGCAATACACTGCACGAGCAGTCTTGAGCCCGAGGTTCAGGTGGACTAGAGGAGGTTAAGTGGGGGGAACCAGGAGGAAAAATGGGGAGGAAGAGGAAGGAGGCATTTAGATGTGACCTCAACAGCGGCTAGTTCACTGTGCACCCCACATCCATCCTGGGGACAGTAGTGGCTAGTTCACTGTGTACCCCACATCCATCCTGTGGACAGTAGTGGCTAGTTCACTGTGCACCCCACATCCATCCTGTGGACAGTAGTGGCTAGTTCACTGTGCACCCCACATCCATCCTGGGGACAGTAGTGGCTAGTTCACTGTGCACCCCACATCCATCCTGGGGACAGTAGTGGCTAGTTCACTGTGCACCCCACATCCATCCTGGGGACAGTAGTGGCTAGTTCACTGTGCACCCCACATCCATCCTGGGGACAATAGGGGCTAGTTCACTGTACACCCCACATCCATCCTGGGGACAGTAGTGGCTAGTTCACTGTGCACCCCACTTCCATCCTGTGGACAGTAGTGGCTAGTTCACTGTGCACCCCACATCCATCCTGGGGACAGTAGTGGCTAGTTCACTGTGCACCCCACATCCATCCTTGGGACAGTAGTGGCTAGTTCACTGTGCACCCCACATCCATCCTGGGGACAGTAGTGGCTAGTTCACTGTGCACCCCACATCCATCCTGGGGACAGTAGTGGCTAGTTCACTGTGTACCCCACATCCATCCTGTGGACAGTAGTGGCTAGTTCACTGTGCACCCCACATCCATCCTGGGGACAGTAGTGGCTAGTTCACTGTGCACCCCACATCAATCCTGAGGACAGTAGTGGCTAGTTCACTGTGTACCCCACATCCATCCTGTGGACAGTAGTGGCTAGTTCACTGTGCACCCCACATCCATCCTGGGGACAGTAGTGGCTAGTTCACTGTGCACCCCACATCCATCCTGTGGACAGTAGTGGCTAGTTCACTGTGCACCCCACATCCATCCTGTGGACAGTAGTGGCTAGTTCACTGTGTACCCCACTTCCATCCTGTGGACAGTAGTGGCTAGTTCACTGTGCACCCCACATCCATCCTGTGGACAGTAGTGGCTAGTTCACTGTGTACCCCACTTCCATCCTGTGGACAGTAGTGGCTAGTTCACTGTGTACCCCACTTCCATCCTGTGGACAGTAGTGGCTAGTTCACTGTGCACCCCACACCCATCCTGTGGACAGTAGTGGCTAGTTCACTGTGTACCCCACTTCCATCCTGTGGACAGTAGTGGCTAGTTCACTGTGCACCCCACACCCATCCTGTGGACAGTAGTGGCTAGTTCACTGTGCACCCCACATCCATCCTGTGGACAGTAGTGGCTAGTTCACTGTGCAACCCACATCCATCCTGTGGACAGTAGTGGCTAGTTCACTGTGCACCCCACATCCATCCTGGGGACAGTAGTGGCTAGTTCACTGTGTACCCCATATCCATCCTGTGGACAGCAGTGGCTAGTTCACTGTGCACCCCACATCCATCCTGTGGACAGTAGTGGCTAGTTCACTGTGCACCCAACATCCATCCTGTGGACAGCAGTGGCTAGTTCACTGTGTACCCCACATCCATCATGGGGACAGTAGTGGCTAGTTCACTGTGCACCCCACATCCATCCTGGGGACAGTAGTGGCTAGTTCACTGTGCACCCCACATCCATCCTGTGCACAGTAGTGGCTAGTTCACTGTGCACCCACATCCATCCTGGGGACAGTAGGGCTAGTTCACTGTGCACCCCACATCCATCCTGTGAACGGTGGTGGCTAATTTAATGTGCACTCCACATCCATTGAGTGGACGGCAGTGGCTAGTTCATTATGAACTCCACATCCATTCAGTGGACGGTAGTGGTTAGTTCACTGTGCACTCACATCCATCCTATGGATGGTATCGCAAGAACATATAGATACACAAAAGACCATGGAACTAGCCATCATAATGATTAATAGGAGTACATTTGGATATATATTAATACTTTTTATTTCCAGTTTTACAAACAAATTTAGGATAGTTGCTGAAAATGTCTAGTGTCTTATTTTCACTAATAAGATACCTTAAAATATGTCAAAGGTTATTATATTGTACATCAATTTAGTCATTAAGTGGACACTCAACCACACAGTGTTCAAGAAAATGACAATGAGGTTAACCACTTACTTTTGGTGTAGTTTGACTCTCATCGGTGTACATGCCACGCTGCCAGAAATAGTACTTGTTTGTAATTCTAAACCTGGCTTCTACAATATCAATATCCATTGCAAATTGCTCCATAAATATGTTTATCTACGTCGTGTTATAATCAGGATTCTAACTTTATTCCTATGACTTTCATTATTTACCTCTCTCCTAATATTGTTTATAGTACGTGACACAGCAAGACCAAGGTTATATATAACTTCTTCCCTCAAAGTACTTTCTTTGGATAATTTATCAGCTTTACCAAGTAGAGTAACTTAATGAATGACGGAATTTATAAAACTTGGATATTTATTTCTTACCGATTTTTTACAAGATGGAAAAACAGTTCAGTTTACTATAATGTAGAAGCTCAGTTAGCAATGCTTATGCCTAATTTAACATAGTCGTTATAATTCTTATCTAGGGAAGTGGCAATTAAGAGGAGCGGCAGCCCTGCCAGTTGACTCTTGTTGAGATCCATCTGTGTATATAATTTGCTCATCAGCAGATGTCGTTGCAGTTACTTTAAGAAGTGTATTATTGGTGATGAGCTTCTAGGGATGGTCTTTCATATATATAATATTAAATGAATACAACTGGCAAGACAGAACTGGGTCCCTTTTTCCACGTTTTCTAAAAATTCCGCCTCACGGATCATGAACACGAGAGCTCAACAAGTGCAATTTGAATAGATTTTAAGGCTTTTACTGCGCATGACTACGAGGCAGGCAGGCAGGCAGGCGCTCTCTCTCGCTCTCTTCCCGCTCGTCTCCTGCTCTCTCTCTTCTCTCTCTCTCTCTCTCTCTCTCTCTCTCTCTCCTGCTGAAATTTTACTACTCAGTCTGACTGATTTCATTATATCAAGTATGAAGCCCATTTTATGTGAAATAATATGACAGGGGAAAACATGGCTAGCTTTTGACCCCACAGTGTAATTACTGTGTGTGTACTCACCTAGTTGTGGTTGCAGGGGTCGAGTCACAGCTACTGGCACTGCTTCTTCATTGGCCGCTGCTAGGTCACTCTTCCTGCTCCATGAGCTTTATCATACCTCTTCTAAAAGCTATGTATGGATCTTGCTTCCACTACATCAATTCCCAGACAGTTCCACTTCCTGACAACTCAGTGACTGAATAAATACTTCCTAACATCCCTGTGATTCTTCTGAGTCTTCAACTTTCAACTGTGTCCCCTTGTTGCTGTGTCCCATCTCTGGAACATCTTGTCTCTGTCCACCTTGTCGATTCCTCTCAGTATCTTATATCGTCGTTATCATATCCCCTCTATCTCTCCTGTCCTCCAGTGTCGTCAGGTCGATTTTCCTTAACCTCTCCTCGTAGGACATACCCCTTAGCTCCGGGACTAGTCTTGTTGCAAACCTTTGCACGTTTTCTAATTTCCTTACGTTCTTGGCTAGGTGTGGGTTCCAAACTGGTGCTGCATACTCCAGTATGGCCTGACACACGTGTACAGGGTCCTGAACGATTCTTATTGAGATGTCGGAATCCTATTCATAGGTTTGCTAGGCGCCCATATACTGCAGCAGTTATTTGGGTGATGTGCGCCTCAGGAGATGTGCCCGTGTTATACTCACCCCAAGATCCTTTTCCTTGAGTGAGGTTTGCAGTCTCTGGCCTCTTAGACTGTACTCCGTTTGGTCTTCTTTTCCCTTTCCCAATCTTTATGACTTTGCACTTGGTGGGGTTGAACTCCAGGAGCCAGTTTCTGGACCAGGCCTGTGTCAGTAGTGTTATTGAATCCCTATGTAATAAACTTGTGTAGTATATCGTTGTTAGTATCAGCTATATTATATATAGGATCCCTGTTCAGCTAGGCTCTCTGGCTAGCTGTGACGTCACCAGCCTTGCCCATGTGAGCAGTGTACGAGAGGCTTACCCCCTCACTTGGACCTCAGGCATAGAGCCGAACAGGTAGGCTGGGCTTCCTTCCCTCACGACTATTTACAATATAAGCTACCAACCGACCTAGTGTGTATTACTTCAACCAACATATCTCCAAAGTACACACGCAACAAATGGTGGCAGCATGGGCACGTAATCCTGATGATTACGGTGATATACAGAGATAATCTTCTTCAGCCGGCGGACATTTTGTATGACCGCATGTGGATAAGCTTACAGAGAGAGAGACTGCTACCTACAGCTAAGCCTGCCTGTCTTCACCAATTCCTGGTCAGTTTTGTGTGTCTTCCTCTGCTTATTTGCATAACCTTCGAGGAGTTGATCCGGGTTTACAAATTCGGCCAAGCAGTAAGCCAGTCTGTGGGGGGGGGGGAACCCTAAGCCATAAGCCATCCAGCCTGCCTAAGTCCTATGCCAGCCTAGCCTGACAAGCCAGCTTCCCATCCTGCTGTGCTCATAGTTATAAGACTTCAAGCCATCCTAGCCTGTGTGAAGGACTTAAGCCAGCAAACCAACCCAGCTAAGTGCGAGAAGTAAGTCAAGCAAGCCACATTGAGTTCCAGCCCTCACCATCGCCTTGTGCTACCAGTTCAAGCTGTTCTGAGTGCTAATACCATCCTTGTGGTATTTTGTGGGTTTTTAAGCCAGCCCGGCTTAAAATCATGTGAGTAGTGTGGGCGCCAGCCAGCCAGCCGCACTGTGGAATGCCGTGACAGCCACCAAACACCACTCACTCAGCACGCCACCATCCATACAAAGCAACCTCGTGTGCCATTCTTCTACCCATATACCGGGTTCTATCATCATTTTTATGGCTCACATAGCAGGTCAAGACCCAAGAATGCTCCTTCTTACCGGTGCGCTAACGTTTAAAGCCTGCTGTGTGTAGTTCAGCCCATGAGACCACTAACATCCTCCCTACTCCAACTCCACCACAAGTGTACTCCCAAACTCCAGCCTACGTATAAACATTTGTGAGTGTTTGAGATATTTTCTCAGTCTAGAGTGAACTCTTATGTTATTCAGAGACTTGTGCTTTAATTGCAGACTCAGTGTTAATTTAGATTCTCTGTTTGCAATATTTTTCCTAGTATTATCTTTGTTTATTTTTCGTGTTTCATTTTTATATATATATGTTGTGCTGTGTTAAGTCATTATATCTGATATAAGTACTATTTGCTGTGATGTGTGCAGTATTGTGCTCAATCTCTCTTATCAGCCATTCACTTCTTGTGAACTGCTCTTTTCCTCCATCTGACTTTCTTTTTAAGTGTTGTGCTACCTACTCCATTTCATTATTGTGTACCATTCTTTTTCTTGCATTTTTCCTTGCATTTTCTTGCTAATTTTGTGTTACTTCATTCAGTGTTTCTTTCCCAGAGTTCTCAATTACCATTTTAGCCTTGTATATGCTATTATTTTGTGTGATTATTTTATTTATGCAGTGACTAATGTGTTTGAGCCTTGCAGACTAATGCCCCACATTTTGTGTGAAACTAAGAGTTTATTCACTTTTGCTTAACGACAAGTCTTTAGTTCAAGAAAATTTTATGCACTATAAGTCCCATACACAATTGAGTGATCCCTTGATGTTCATTGTGTTCCTGCAACCTGTAAGTGTTAAAATTCCTCAGTTCTGTATATTGTCATTTTTATCCACAATCTTGAATTTTGTTTGAACAAATTCACTCTTAGTGTGACTAATTAAAGTAAAAGTGTTCATATTGCTCTGTTTTGAGTAATTGTTTGCCTGAATTGAAGTTAAGAGTAAAAGTGTTCAACAAGTTAATTTTTTATATTTTTACTCTTCTGAGCTGTATTTCCTTGTGTGTGCAATTTTCATTGATTAATTGACTTTCTGCAATGACATTTGTGCAATTTGTTCTGCAGTGATTAAATTTTTCTTTCATAAATCTTTATAGTGTTATTTTGTACTATAATTTCTGCTTAGTAATTGTCATTTTCAATAGTGCTACAGTATAACTAAGTGCAATATTCTCAATGATTCCGGTATATCCATTTAATTGTGTTCTCAGTGCATAATATTTTAATTGTGCGCCATTTTAAGAAAAAAAATTCCCTGTCCATTTTAATTGCATAAGATTTATTGATTCTGTTTTATTATTTTTGCATTGATTTATCATTTTATTATTAAATTTCTTTATTGAATTGAGAGTAAAGACAACTCACCTTGCCATTAATTCAAATTTAGATTTCCCTTGAATATCAAAGTGTTGTCTTATCTTGCCAAGTAAATTTCAGTGAGTTTTCCTTCCTCTGTCAGTGTGTCTTTTATATTCTTATTACTTATGTAGAATTAGTTAAGCATCTTTAATCCCAGTTAAGCTACATTGTGCCACATACTTTCTTTTATTATTCTTTGCTTTTTGAGTCCTCGTGTAAATTCTCTGAAATGTCTCAAGTAACTTCAGGAAGTGATTTAGTGAGTAATGTCATCCTTGAGCAAAGTCTAATTGTTCAACCACCGACTGATAAACCAAACCAGACACCGAGACATCATAGCTTTGCACATGACCCTTTTGATGTATTGCCCCTATTCAATGGAAATCCAGACAATCTTGAAGTGTGGTTTACCGCCGTTTGTTCTAGAGCAAATGTCTTAGTGGAGGTCCTCCATCAGAGGAAAGTATCATCAGAATTGGGAAAGAAAGTCTTGCTAGATCACCAGCTGCCATGAATGTCTCTAGCCTGCTTCAAATGAGTGACTTTGAGGATCTCACTATGTGGGCAGAGTATGAGAATTTGATACGCTCTTAAACCAGTGAAAGTGTCTGACCCGTATATTGTCCTTGGGGAACTAGTGTACGCAGTACCTATGCCAAATGAATTATTGGATGAATTCGCACTTCGATTAAATAACCTTTTGTCCTCATTCATTAAAGCATTACAATCTTCAGACTTCATACGTGACAAGGGTAAATGCTCTACTGCTTTGTTTGTTAAATTAGCAGCTTTTGGAGTTATCAAACAGTTATTGCCACCTGCTTCCTTGTATACTTATAACTCCAGTCTACATTGTCTACTATGAATCATCCAGTACCATCCCTTGTTTGTGTAACAGCAAAAAGTCCTGATAGAAACCAATCACATCAGTCGTCCAAGGCTAGTGCTTATTCATTATCCTTACCCTATGCGTGCAAAAGACGAGTTGTCACCTGACCAGTGGGTCGGTGCTATTTCAGCCGGGGAGAGTCCATCCACTCCGCTGGATCAGTCTATCCCACCAGTTGAGGAGAAAGACTTAGCTCCTACTGACTTCCCGGACGAGGTCAAGCATTTGTTGAACAATCATCGTAAAGCCATTGCCTTACCAGGTGAGAAGATGGGTATAACAAACCTATTGTCCCTTTGTATCCCGCTCGAACCTGGTACCAGACCTATTTATATACCTGCGTACAGAATGCCACATTCACAAGGTGCTGTCACAGAAGAATTGGTCAATCAGATGCTTGATGATGGTGTCATCACACCGAGTAATTCACCCTGAAATGCTCCCTTGATTCTAGTACCTAAGAAGGATATTACTTGGCGTCCAGTGATAGACTTTAGGAAGCTAAACGCGAAACTATCCCAGATCGCTTCCCACTTCCTGTACTAGGTGACCTTTTGCGTAATATTGGAGATAACAAAGTCTTTTTCAACCTTAGATTTGTTACAAGGGTTTTGGCAAGTCTCTCTTCACAAGGACAGCCAAGAGCTAACCACATTTTCCACTCCAACAGGTCATTATCACTTCCTCCGTATGGTCTTCAGCTTATGCTCATTGCCTATCACATTATCGAGGCTTATGACTAATATCTTTAGAGGCCTGATAGAAACCGCCTTAATGGTGTATCTAGATGATGTAATCGTCATGTCCGAGGATGTGGACAAGGATTTAGAGAGACTGGATATGGTGCTGAGTAAGCTTGAAGAAGCTAATTTGAAGATCAAACTATCAAAGTGCCAATTTTTCAGATCAGAAATCAAGTTTATTGGTCATGTAGTCACTCCAAGAGGGGTTACGACTGACCAAAGTAAAGTAACTGCTGTGCTAAATTTTCCATCTCCCAAAACTGCTGATGCCGTAAGATCCTTCGTGGGCTTAGCAGGTTTTTATAGATCTTACATTGTTAATTTTTCTTCAATAGCAGCTCCTCTAACCGAGTTGCTTAAGAAAGATGCTCCTTTCATTTGGACCTTCCGTCAAGAAAGAGCATTCCAAACTCTCAAAGAAAAGCTAACATCTGCTCCAATTTTGAAATTTCCAGATTTTTCTAAGCCTTTCTAACAACTGATGCTAGTTCAATCGGCATAGGTGCCGTCCTAGCTCAGCAGACCGACAGCAAGTACAACGCAGTTGCATTTGCTAGCCGTGTCCTCACAAAGGCTGAAAGAAAGTATACAGTAACTGAACAAGAAGCCTCAGCCATAGTATGGTCTCTGAAGCACTTCCGAGACATCATATATCGATACTCTATCCATGTCTTGACAGATCATGCTCCACTGATTCCCTTATTCTAGAACAAACAACCTATTGGAAGATTAGTCAGGTGGTCATTGACTATCCAGAAGTTCGATCCTACTTTTGAACGCTTACCTGGCAGATCAAATGTGGTCACAGATGCTCTCTCGCGACACATTAGCATAGTAACCGGTGATCCTCCATTTAGTGCTGAAGATGTAAAGAATGCTCAAAGAACAGATCCCATGTGGTCTGGTGTGATTCGATTCCTGCTCCAGGAAGATTTCATTCTTACTGTGAAGCCACCAGCACCCATCAGTGACTTTGTCATGAACCAAGAATTACTGTATCAAACAGCCGAGTTGGGTACTCCTAGCAGAAGGGTATACCAATTAGTAATTCCACAGTCACTAGTGAATGTAGCCCTACAGCTAGTTCATGATGCACCAGGTGTTGCACACCCTGGTATGGATCGTTCTGTGAAACAAGCCAGAATGAAATATTTTTGGCCACGTATGGCAACTGACATCAAGTATGTCAAGAGATGTAGTGTATGCATGCAACATAAAGGCAATAAATAACAAAAAAGGCATAATACCGTGACTGGAACAATACACACACAACCCGCACATAGAAAAGAGGAGCCCAGGTTCCCTTCTTGACCTGAGGACTCACAACAGGAGGACTACTACGAATCCTCTTGTTTTCCTCCGTCAATCGCCGTATCTCTAGCTTCGCTACCCTCAATTCCTCCTTAAGCTGCTGGTAAAGTTGCTTAATGGACGGCATCTTGGTTCAGTCCACAGGGAGTACACTAGACGCGTCTTCACTGAGCTAAGTACAGGTGACTACTCCAGCTAAGTACAGGTGACTACTGAAGTACAGGTGACTACCATCACCACCATCTCCACCACCATCTCCACCACCATCTCCACCACCATCTCCACCACCAGCTCCACCACCAGCTCCACCACCAGCTCCACCACCAGCTCCACCACCAGCTCCACCACCAGCTCCACCCAGCCCACCACCAGCTCCACCACCAGCCCACCACCAGCTCCACCACCAGCTCCACCACCAGCTCACCACCAGCTCCACCACCATCTCCACCACCATCTCCACCACCAGCTCCACCACCAGCTCCACCACCAGCTCCACCACCAGCTCCACCACCAGCTCCACCACCAGCTCCACCACCAGCTCCACCACCAGCTCCACCACCAGCTCCACCACCAGCTCCACCACCATCTCCACCACCATCTCCACCACCATCTCCACCACTATCTCCACCACCATCTTCCACCACCATCTCCACCACCATCTTCCACCACCATCTCCACCACCATCTCCACCACCATCTCCACCACCATCTCCACCACCAGCTCCACCACCAGCTCCACCACCAGCTCCACCACCATCTCCACCACCATCTCCACCACCATCTCCACCACCATCTCCACCATGTTCTTGAATTAACATCTCCCTCTGCCATAATTCCTGAATGTAATCCTTTCGACTGTCAAGAGCATTCCTTCTAACCGTTTTTCACGACTATTCCTCCAATTCTCTCATCCTCCTCCTCTTCTTCTTCTCTCCATTTCTTATTCCCCTCTTCCCTTATTCTTTTGTCTTTCCACTTCCTCCTCTGTCCAGTTTCCACAATCTTTTAAACTCCCTCTTCCTCCAATTGCCCCCTTCACGCCTTATCGTGTCATAATTATGATCCATGTTTCCCTTATTCCTACATTCGCTTTCTTTTTATCCCTTTCTCGTTAAGTTCCATCTCACTTCCATTTCTCATTCTCTTTCTTTCACAAACTCTCATTCACTCTCTTCACTTTCCTACTCTCGTTCCCTGGTTCGTTACCCACTCTCTTTCAATCTCCCTAATCCTTTATTCACTCTCTTTCTCATTCTCCCCTAATCCCATATCCACTCTCACTCCCTGTAATCCCATATCCACTCTCACTCCCTGTAATCCCATATCCACTCTCACTCCCTGTAATCCCATATCCACTCTCACTCCCTGTAATCCCATATCCACTCTCACTCCCTGTAATCCCATATCCACTCTCACTCCCTGTAATCCCATATCCACTCTCACTCCCTGTAATCCCATATCCACTCTCTCTAATCCCATATCCACTCCCTCTAATCCCATATCCACTCCCTCTAATCCCATATCTACTCCCTCTAATCCCATATCCACTCCCTCTAATCCCATATCCACTCCCTCTAATCCCATATCCACTCCCTCTAATCCCATATCCACTCCCTCTAATCCCATATCCACTCCCACCCACTGTAATCCCATATCCACTCCCACCCACTGTAATCCCATATCCACTCCCACCCACTGTAATCCCATATCCACTCCCACCCACTGTAATCCCATATCCACTCCCACCCACTGTAATCCCATATCCACTCCCACCCACTGTAATCCCATATCCACTCCCACCCACTGTAATCCCATATCCACTCCCACCCACTGTAATCCCATATCCACTCCCACCCACTGTAATCCCATATCCACTCCCACCCACTGTAATCCCATATCCACTCCCACCCACTGTAATCCCATATCCACTCCCACCCACTGTAATCCCATATCCACTCCCACCCACTGTAATCCCATATCCACTCCCACCCACTGTAATCCCATATCCACTCCCACCCACTGTAATCCCATATCCACTCCCACCCACTGTAATCCCATATCCACTCCCACCCATTGTAATCCCATATCCACTCCCACCCACTGTAATCCCATATCCACTCCCACCCACTGTAATCCCATATCCACTCCCACCCACTGTAATCCCTCACTCTCACTTCTCCAAATACTTCATTCACTTGGAATTCGTGTAACTTTTACCCACTCTCACTCTTTCACATTCTCCCTAATCCATTATTCACGCTTTCTCACTGATATTTTACCCACTTTCTATCACTCCCTTAATCCCTTAGCTACTCTCCCTCTCACTCCCCTAATCCTCAATCAACTCTGCCTCTCATAATTCCTCAATAAACAATTCCAAGACAGTTCGGGAAACTTGTTATCTTCCTCAGACAATTCAACAGTTAAATTAATCCTGCGTAAAATATAAAGAAAAATGGAAATCCGGGAGAAAATATGTCGAGGCAGGAAGTGGAGGAATGGAGGAGGCGAGGCAAGAAATGGAGGAAGCGAAGCAAGAAATGGAGGAGGCGAGGGATGAAGTGGAGGAGGCGAGGCAAGAAATGGAGGAGGCGAGGGATGAAGTGGAGGAATGGAGGAGGCGAAGCAAGAAATGGAGGAGGCGAGGCAAGAAATGGAGGAGGCGAGGGATGAAGTGGAGGAATGGAGGAGGCGAAGCAAGAAATGGAGGAGGCGAGGCAAGAAATGGAGGAGGCGAGGCAAGAAATGGAGGAGGCGAGGGATGAAGTGGAGGAATGGAGGAGGCGAAGCAAGAAATGGAGGAGGCGAGGCAAGAAATGGAGGAGGCGAGGGATGAAGTGGAGGAATGGAGGAGGCGAAGCAAGAAATGGAGGCGGCGAAGCAAGAAATGGAGGAGGCGAGGCAAGAAGTGGAGGCGGCGAGACAAGAAATGGAGGAGGCAAGGGAAGAAGTAGAGGAATGGAGGAGGCGAAGCAAGAAATGGAGGAGGCGAGGCAAGAAATGGAGGCGGCGAGAGAAGAAGTGGAGGAATGGATGAGGCGAGACAAGAAATGGAGGAGAAGAGGGAAGAAGTGGAGGAATGGAAGAGGCGAGGCAAGAAATGGAGGAATGGAGGAGGCGATTGAAGAAGTGGAGGAATGGAGGATGTGAGGCAGGAAATGGAGTGATTGTGGAGTGCGCCGAGTACACTGGCGGGTGTCCAAGACCGGTGCAGTTCATGTAATTCTCTGCTTCCTAATTTGTACTCATTTTTTATAGGTGAGTACAAATAGGAAGCGCATCTGTCTGGCGTTCAACAGACGGAGGATCAAGCCTCCACCACCTCTTGCGCTGAATGACCCATATGGGTCATTAAGAACAAAAAGGTACAATACCGTGACTGGAACAATACACAAATAACCCACACACAGGAGAAAGTAGTTTATGAGGACGTTTCGGTCCTACTGGAGCAGTTACAAGTCACTTGTAAATGGTCCAAGTCGCACCGAAACGTCGTCACAAGCTCCTCTTTATTATTTTCGGGTTAATTGTATATTAACTTGAATTATTATTAATATTGGTACTGGTGGTCACTGTATTCAACACACCGTACAAAACCTCTGGGACTCACGAAATCGTAAAGCCACGATTGCAGATTACTCATAGAAGGGTGTGGGATTCAAACCAATGGTAAGCCAGTTCTAAAACAAGCAGGCCAGGGTGCTATTCACTGTATCACTAACCTGCAAGTGCTAGCGGCCAGTCAACCACTCTAGAACTTGCCTAGTTACCAAGGACATTCTGTCGTTGCAGAGTGCGGGTAGAGTACTTTCTCCTGGATTCTGTATGATGTGTTCAATTTGGGCTCAATGTTTTCCATTTCTCCAGCCAGTGATATTTTTCGTTCTTCAGAAGGTCTGCTGCCTCTGAGGAACTCTTTTTTTCATTAATGTGAGGTAGTTCCCTCGTTTCTGAAACACTCCAGACCACTAGACACTCTCCATCATCCAACTGGTTCACTACTGACTGTAAAACCGCATCTTTTTATAACAAGAATTTGTTACCACTGTCGCAGTCCAGTGTGTTATCATATTTGTTCTCTAAAACGCGATTCACTACTGTGTCAAATTCTATACATAAGTGTCTATAGTGTACAAATGATATGGTGTTGGAAACAAAGTTAAAAATCAAATCAGGGAACAGGTGGGGTTTGATCCCATGGCAAGTGAGTTTTAGTCTGCTTTATTTCCTCATTTGTATTGCACTTTGTGCTAGTTAAAATACGAGTTGTATCCTCTTTAGTTCCTCATTTGTATTTAAATTAAACTGGATATAATGTATAAATGTTCCGATGTTGGAAATACAGTTAATATATAAGCTGCGTCTGCTTTACTTCCTCATTTTGACTTTAGTCTGCACTAAGCTGGTTCACAGCACAACCTGATACTAAAGTCCTTGGAAATATATCTGGGTTCATGATCATGATGGAGGAGGTATAACCAAATGCAGAGGAATGGAGGAGGTTAGACAGGAAGTGGAGTGATGGAGGAAGTGAGACAGTATGTGGATGAATGGAGGTGGTAAGGTGCGAAGTGGAGTGTTGGGAGAGACTATAGTGTTAAGGCCTATGATTATATTAATTATGAATATATATCAGAACCAAATTAAAATGTTAATGCAATTAATATATATCAAACTTAAATTAAAATGTTTTAAAACAGCAAATAAAAATAAATATAGGCAGTAATTAATTACAACAAAATAATATAATATTAAACAGATTTTATGTTATTATCAATAGTAAATCATAAATTAATAGCCCTGGAACTTTACTTTCAGCTGGAGCAAACACAAATCAAGACAACAATTGTGTGGCACCTTCAGATCCACCCAAAACTTCTCTCTCCGTCCACACCAAACACCACACCAAACACCACACCAAACACCACACCAAACACCACACCAAACACCACACCAAACACCACACCAAACACCACACCAAACACCACACCAAACACCACACCAAACCAAACACCAAACAATGCTCATGCACTGCAAGTATCAGGGGGAGGGGAATTCTCTGTGGGTTCAGCTAGGGGATGAAAAAAGGGGTGAGTGACTGCCCAAATCACTACTGAAGGATACCTGAAGGATGTTTTCAGGGGTTAGCGTCCCCGCGGCCGGGTCCTTAACCAGGCCTCCCTGTAGATCAAGGCCTGATCAACCTGCTTGTCGCACACTGCCCAATGTACGAACTACAGCCTGGCTGGTCAGGAACTGATCTGAGGTACTTGTAAAGCTCCCTCTTGAAGACAGCCAGAGGTTTGTCTTCCAGTGCATACAAGACCATACCGTAATGGTCTAGTAATTGTGAAATACAGGAGCGACCTGCTCTAAACCTCCAGTCTTAGGCTTAAAAAACTAACTTTTAATCAATTTCAAAACTATGTTAGTGTTTATTTACAGTAACGTATTTTATATACAACTTACAATGATATAAACAAGGAATTTTGTAAACAGGGGAACAATTCACGCCCATGTATAATGCTCATTCATGAGCATTATACATTCTTTGAAGTTATATTAACCAACAATATAACTTCAAAGCAAGGTGTGAGTCGTAAATAAAACTTAAGAGATAGCAAGAGATCACGTGGTTGAGATAGAGAGATGAGAATGCTGAGACAGCAAGAAAGGAAGATGCATGAAATGCCAGATCAAGAAGGTTAACACAGCAAGAGGTCATGAAGTTAAGATGGCGAGAAATCAGTGGTTGAGATGCCGATAAATAATGCTCAAATGTCAAGAGATCAAGAGGCCGAGAAAGTGAGAGATCACGAACTTGAGATTGCGAGAGATCAAGTGGTGGGAGATAACGAGAAATTACGAGGGTGAGACAAGAAAAGGTCACTAGGCTAGGAAAGCAGAGGAGTTCGAGGTTGGAATAACACATATTTACGAGGTTGGAATAACACGTATTTACGAGGTTGGAATAACACGTATTTACGAGGTTGAAACAGCGAGACATCATGAGGTTGAGAGAGCGATTGATCACGAGGATGAAACGATGAGAGATCAAAGAGTTGAAAGAGCAACTGACGAAAAAACAAAAACAAAAAAAACAAGCAAGAATGTTTGAATACGTGCCAAGAGATAATAAGAGAACTAAAAGAATGACAAATAGAATAACAAACGACATCCTTTGTTGCAAATGGGCGTCCACTGCAACACATCCCCGGCCGCCCACCATCTCTCAAGCTAGGATGCCCACCCGTCAGGGCGTAGGTGCAGGACCGGATTAAGCCATGGGCTTTAGGGGCTGCAGCCTAGGGGCCTTCGCCAGCTGGAGGGCCTCCAGATTTTCGGGGGATAATTTATGTATGATAATTTTTTTATGATAATTTTGGGATAATTTACGCATGATAATTTATATAACTGTATTTATGTGTACCTATACCTGAATAAACTTACTTAATTTACTGATGTTTTGGCGAAATTTGTTACCAAGAAATTACGCAAAGCAAATGTTTGAATTATAATTGTGGTCAGCTTTGTAAAAAATAAATTTAATATCTAACTTTTTTTTCCTTTTGAAAATATCACTGGGGGCCCTCACAGTACCTGTGGCCCAGGGGCCTACAAAATCTTAATCGGGCTCTGGGTGGGTGGGATATTCAGTGTTATATGGGGTATTCCCACCTTGGGAATGAGGTTATCCCTACCTTCTCACACTAGCTGGATGGAGAGAGAACGCTATCTCCCCAATATTGTGATCAGCGTGGAGTTATTGGTATTATTACCACCCTCAGATGTGGTGTGAGGGGACACTCGATACCCCTTGGTCTCCCGGACACAAACTAGGCGAGGAGGAGGACAGAACAAGGGGATGGCTGACAAAAAAGGGGGATACAGGAACAAAACACGAGGACCAAAGGAAGTCGAATAACATGGTGTGTGTGTGTGTGATGAAGAAGAGAGAGAGAGAGAGAGAGAGGGGGTTAAAGCAACATTTAAAGGAGATAATCAGAAGAGGGAAGACAGGTAGAGTATGAACACATCTAAGTGGAATATCGACACTCCCAAGTGGTACATTGTCACAATAGTGCTTACGTATATATTTATCAACATGCTTATTATTTTAACCATATGAATGTGTTTTACATTTATTTATTCCCTGTAAGTCTGAAATATTCGGAGTTGAAATTTTTCAGCCAGGAAGAATAGATACATGTCATAATTATTATTATATACTTTTTATACGTGCATATATTGCTATGATATTATCAGTGTTTGAGTTAGGAAGAGAGAACTTGTCTATGGAACTATATACACGTATTAAACAGGTACACACATTTCGGAGGTTGATTGGCCATCACATTATGACGTTTTATTATGTCATAGTTGTCCGTGTTCTTCATTTGCTTCTTAATAAGACACGATACGTTGTTTAGGACATTTCACTGAGAAGACTTCTGTGAGAATTGATAAAGTTCATGGTGGACGAAACGTCTTTTCAATAAAGTGCTATAAGATATTGCGTCTTATTAACTTACCCGCCAGTATATAATTCCGTCTTCATTTGCCGTTTTACTGTTGACGTTGTGACATGACTCCGGACAGGTCCTCAACGGTCTCTCTTAGTTGGGAGTGACACTTAAGTCCTTCCCCAGGCAAGCTGGAGTCCGGGACTGTGTTTATCTTTACACTTTGTTATTCAACAATTCATTTACTCAGTATTTCTGTTGCTGTAGCGTGCCTAAGGCGTGTGTGTGTGTGGGTGTCTTTTTACGACACGTAAGGTACAGTTTACATGGTAGTTTAGATGTAAATCCCTACTTCTAATATGCTTGTCGCTAGAAAGGGTCTCATGGGGGTCGTAGCACCACCGTACGAAGTTGTCCCATTATGAGAATGGAAGGGAGAATCTCCCTACCCCCTGCACACACTGAGTACTCACCATACTATTCCATATACCTTTACGGGGATTTTAATGGTAGGGATAACATGAACCTCTGTACATACAATAATACTAAGCTTTCACCTCTATCACCTATATTAAGTGTTAACTTCAGTGTTATACACACTAGGGACAAGAATATTGTGTTACTATTAACAAAACAGGTGTTTAAAATTCTTAAACCCCATAGATGATGATGAATTTTTTATCTCTTTTAACTCACACTGGGATTGTTGTTACCTGGGAAATATTAAATGAAATATTGCTAATTATCTTATAATATAAACCACCCACTTGGGTGTAATTGTGAATTATTCATATTTATTACAATTAAGCTATTGTTTCATTGTGGACTCTCTCACATTAATTTTTAAGGGGGGGGGGTGGACAGGTAAGCCAACGGAATGGTCATCATATGACTAAGACCCGCATCAGGAAACACTTGTCTTGTTTCCTGACGAATCTTACCTAACGTATCTTAAGCTAAATATTGTACAGTATTGATGACGATTGATGGTCACTGTGTATATAACAGTGCAAGTCATGATAACTACATTTACTCCTGTGATACTCTTGTATTTACTGTTATCAACAAACATTTTTTTTAATTCCACTTATAATACCGATGTAAATGGTCGACTTAATTAATGGCTGCATTTATATTTTATTACAACCATTAAACCAATTACGAATGACCAGTCTTATGAGAATGAGGTATTACTGCTATATATGATTAACGTTATAATTATGATGATGAATGTAATTATGTAAATTCGAGATTAAATCATATTTTTATGTAACGTGTACATAAATATTTCGAATTAAAACTATTATTATTTTAATAACAAATGCGACCGAAAGGATGAGTAAAAGAGACAGTCACCAAATAAAAGGAATGGCAGAGATGTCAGTTACAAAAGCAACATGTTTGCATTAGTGAAGACATTAAAGGAGCAATTCACGAAGATAGAAAAATTAAGGAGCACTGGGAACACAATTACATTAATAAGATTCTACACTCTCGTGTACACGTACCATCGGACATTGATTGTCCATTGAGCACAAAGGATACAACACTCAAGAGGCTACACAAAATATTTTAGGCCTTAAATTAGTCAAAAATGAGGAAAGAAAACTTAATTTCTAATTGAAATAATTTATAAAACCTATATATCATAATAATACATTACGACGAATACAGCATTTATCTGTTGATACATTTCAGGCCCTACTATGATAGTTCTCAGAGTTAATAAAGCTTCTACTCCTGACCTGCGAATCACCTCAATTACAACTCATTAATACAATATAATACAGCTGTAGATAATAATAACCCACTTTTAGCGTAGACACAGAACAATATATACTGCTTGCTCATTCCCATACAAAGGACCTGTGATACAGTTAGGGACAACACAAACTACACTATGGACCAACTTATTCTGAGGGCACTTCCGTGACCTGTTACTCACAAACTGCTGTACATAAAATTTCTCTTCAGTCCATAAAACAGGAAATCAGTGGAGGACGCTGAACTTCAAAATGGCATAAGAGACTTCCTGCAGATCGATAATTACAAAGGTGTGAAGCCCACTTGGATGCATCGGTCAGCCTAACCAAGAAATTTGTCATCGACGAGAACTTGCAGAAGTCGAACTTCACCAAAGAGATGGAGCCACTCATCTCCAAGTAACAGAACAGAGGTCCATTCAACAACCTTTCCTTCAATTTGCAGATTCAATTTGTCGGAGAAAGCACTAGTAGACTGCAGCATTTCTGGAATCCCGACACGATTTTGGGATGGCAAGAACTACTGAACGCCTCCAATCCTGGTGAAGTGTACGAGTCGTATAGATAACATCAAACAAATAAAATAGAAGTACGAGTGACGACGGGGGAAAGATGTAGCAGCAACTTTTAATGTACCTCATCCTTCCAGGAACTGTCTACGGAAAGGCGATAGGGCTGCAGATTTCTCATTCAACTCCAAAATTAGGATAAATGACTTCCCGGAGAACCTTGTATTAGTCATGGAAAGCGTCTTTTTCCACTGCCAGTTCTGGAACTCTAAAGTGTAATTCCAGATTCTTAAGACAGAGAAGTACTTTTGAGGGATCGTTCACCATTTACCCATGTGGAGTGGGCAAGGCTCAAGAATAATTTGAGAATTTTTTTCCAAAACCGTCCTGACGGAAAGATTGGGTCACCCCTTTATATTACGAATTCAGGACGCCCTCTAGCAGATACCTGCGTGTAAATTAGTTTATTTACTAGGAAGTAGTGACTCCAAAGGCCTATCATACAATCCACTAGAGCTGATAGCAGTTCTTGCTCTTCTACAGGACTGGAGTAAATTAGAAGCCGCTTAGTCTGGAAATGTTCTGAATGTATATACGTGGGTGTGTGGGCGTGCTCGTATTTTGTGCCTATGAGATACGTGTTGTATGTACGTGCGTTGCATAAATGTACCTTGCGTGTGTGTGTATGTGTGTGTTTTGCATGTTCGTACATGCGTATGTTGAATGTGTGTATACCGTCAGATCCAGGCGACCAATCTAAACTCCGGTTATTGTATATAATACAAAGCATCTTTTTTTTTTTTAATTAATGTTGATATGTCAGCAGAAGCAACATCTTTCATACGAACAACTTCAAGAACCATATGCATGAAATACTTCTATATGTCATATAAAAGTCTGCAAAACTACTGGGAACTAGTGAAAACCTATGAACATTATTCCTCGCTTCCCTGTGTGATGTGTTCTGGTTCCCATGACTCTTTTTGTTAAGCAACACAGGTTCTCGCTCTCAGGTGACACACCTGTTGAGATGGCGGTAGGGAGGGCCAACACTATCACCCTCACCATCTCGTATGTCTTCATTTTTACCAACTCTGCTCATTTCTCCCTCACCCTTACCCCCTCATTCACTCTCATACCCTCCCTCTCCTTTTTCTTCCCTCCCTCCAGCTCCTGTCGTCATACAATCTTAAAAAGTGGCCGATGATGTGCGCACATTTTCGCCTTTATAACTTTCAAAGGGAGAATCTTTCGAGTAATACAATTAAAACTTTGTCGAAGCCATGATTGTGTTCCACAGACGGTCGTTACCGCTGGATCACGACCCATCACGGGACCGCACGGAAGGTTATTTTGTCCAGTCAGCTTGTTTGCTGCGGTCCGCCGCTCACTATTTTTTTTCTCCCTCTGTTCGTTTTGCAGCCTTGCTTACTGCCAGTAAGTAGCTGCATGAGACACTTGTCCAACACTCTGGTATATTTATTATGGAACCGTTTCCTCAGTGACTTTATTAATTAATGGTGAAGATGTGAAAAGTTGAGTTTGAGGTATTCAATCCCTCAGCCTAAAGATGTGTTCAGTACATCAACTTTGATGGACTGAACACCTAAAATAAAATAAGAACAGAGTCCGAAAACTGAATTTTTATGTAATGCAAATTGTGGCCAGTCCTCATTTAGATTTCACTCATTTTTTTTCTAGAGTCCACTGCCTCCAGTGCTTTAGACATCATAAGTTGATAAGTGGAGAAAAAGACACTGTTACTGGAAAACCTTTATTATTGTTGCAACATTTCGTCCAGGGCTGGACTAGTGTCGCCCTTAGGTTTCCTCTATACGTCACCCAAGCCTGCAAGAGGAAGGTCGTACTTATTCACTCTGCTGCTAGGAAGTATCCCAACGTCCATCATCATCTAATTCTCTCGGAAGAACAGGTATCCACATTTATCATCCTCAGTCTCGGTAAGGCCTGCATGGACGTGGCTGTTGTTACTACTAAAACCATGAGAGATGACCAGACCTCACAGACTTGAAAACAACACAACTGAACGAGTCATCAATATTCCATATGGAGGATGCAGCAAGGTTTACGTTGGAGAGACGGGAAATGGTCCTCGGACTAGCCTTTCAAGAACACAAATCGTGTGCATTAGAACAAAAGAGCATTTTGACCCCTCCATTATCCCTGCTGCTTCCTTTATAAACTTATTACAAGCACAGGTAGCAAATTTAAGGCCTTTTGTACCTGGCCTTAGCTAAAGTCGCTAAAGTGCATCCAGGTATTAAGAGGCAAGACAAACACAGAGGGGTAGTTTTTTCATAACCCGTATATTCCTTCACCAATATATGTACAGTATTTACTGAGTTAAATCAGCAGTATAACAACAATGAGCCAGAGAGAAAGGAGCTACTTATAACAGAAGGTTTTCACCTCAAAATAGAAGAAAGTATAAGTGTACACCACCAGCTTGAGTGAGCATCTGACCACAGCCGGGTGGTCAAACACGTCACGTCGGTAAATTAGACACATATGCAACACTTGGGTATCTTTATTGAGGAAACGTTTCGCCACACAGTGGCTTCATCAGTCCATACAAAGGAGAATCGTGAAGAACAGGAGGAGTGTGAGGTTGTCAGTCCCTCAATCTTGAGACGATGTTGTCAGTCCATCAATCTTGAATAGAATAACAGCATATGAGCAGAGGGAGTTTATATACTGTAGACAGGAGAGGTGCAGCAGTTGTAGGAGGTGTCACATTTGTTCAATGTGGAAGTAGGTCGTGCCCAAGGAATAGGCAAGCGAAGAAATCCCTGTATTAAGATACCAAGATGTTGCAGTGTCAGACAGGATGTGAATGAATGGTTCAGAGAACCGACGAGTTGGTAAATTAGACACATATGCAACACTTCGGTTCTCTGAACCATTCATTCACATCCTGTCTGACACTGCAACATCTTGGTATCTTAATACAGGGATTTCTTCGCTTGCCTATTCCTTGGGCACGACCTACTTCCACATTGAACAAATGTGACACCACCTACAACTGCTGCACCTCTCCTGTCTACAGTATATAAACTCCCTCTGCTCATATGCTGTTATTCTATTCAAGATTGATGGACTGACAACATCGTCTCAAGATTGAGGGCCTGACAACCTCACACTCCTCCTGTTCTTCACGATTCTCCTTTGTATGGACTGATGAAGCCACGTGTGAAACATTCCAAGAAAGATACCCAAGTGTTGCATATGTGTCTAATTTACCAACTCGTCGGTTCTCTGAACCATTCATTCACATCACGTCACGTCGGATGGAGGGACCAGCTCTCACGCTATTGGTTGACTGAACTTGACAATTAATAGAGAAACGGGGTTCTAGAACCACTACATTCTGAACTGCCAGTTCGCTGGTCGAGAGAGCATGCCAATAAGTGTGTGATGAACGTCGAATAAATTGTAATGTACTCAATGTACACCACACAACTATCACCGAATTGTCAATATTAACAATTATCCTTCATTATTCTGCCTACAACAGGCATCCCATGAATCCACAATATCACAACCCTGATGATTCACATTGCCTAGTTCAGTTGTACCATATTTCATTTCTCCCCACAACCCATACCTGTAACTATTATAGTTCAGAACCTTAGCATCTCCCTCCACTGAGCTGGGTAATGTCACCTCCTCGGTCATAGATAAGTAAAGTCCATTACTGACATACATGTCATTTCTGCCGTAGGAGAGGTCCCATCCAGCAATTAACACCAATTGCCCTGGACAACCATTCAATTCCATCTCCCCTCCTTGGCAAAATGCCACATATTACAGGGCGCCCTCCCTTCTTAATTATATCTATCACTGCTCTGTACCTGCTAATCAAATCCTCACTTCGCTTGCTAACATCATTGCCTCCAACACTGAGGCAGATAATAGGGGTGATCCCTTTACCATTTATAATGCGGTCAAGACGGCTTACAATATCTCCACCCCAGCCCCAGGAAGCAAACCACCCCCCCCCTCCCTCCCCCTCTCTCTCTCTCTCTCTCTCTCTCTCTCTCTCTCTCTCTCACACACTTCTATCATTCGAACAAAAAGCCCCATCTATAAACTTAATCTGACTGTTTCCTATAAGAACAAAGTTCTTACTTTCCCTCGAGTAGTTCGTCCAGTCGTTCCCAATATTCGACCCGCATTCGTCAGGCAGCACGGAGGAGATGGTGGTTTCAATAGCAGTCTCCTTAATATTCCTCAATTTCAGCCTGTCCCTTTCTTCCCAACAACTTACAGTCGTTGCGGCAGCACTGTTTTTCGATTCGGTTGGTCGCCACTTCGTTGCAGGTTCATTGTCCTCAGAATTCTATACAGGAGGATTGCTACGAATCCTCTTGATTTCCTCAATGAATTGCTGTGTCCTCCACCTTTTGGTACAGCTGCTCCAAAGACATTGTTGGTTTCCTTCACTGAGAGCACACTAAGCACGTTCTCACACGACGCAGGTCAGGTCGCTACTCTTGTAGGATGGATGAGTACAACAATGCATGTGTAGTCTACTGCAGGCTACACTCCCACCTCATGCACTGGAGAGCAGCATTTGTCCGAAGGCTCACTGATAAACCTTTTAGTTTCTGACACAAGCTTGATACTTGGCATCGGTTACCAAAGCCTGTAACAGTGTATATATATATATATATATATATATATATATATGGATTATAAAACTTGCATTTGGCTATAGCACGCTCACCTCATAAACAGTGAAATGTGAGCATAATTTCGAAAACATTCTGACTAACTGGATATATTTCATTGTGTTAATTCCTAGACGTTATTCCAAGGCAGCCAGCTTTCAGGCAGGAAGGCTTACAGCTTTTCATCTCATCCCCTGCATGCATCGACACAACTAGAGATTTTACAATGTGAAGTGCTGCCTATATATATATATATATATATATATATGTCGTGCCGATTAGGTAAAACTTGCGATTTTGGCTAAATAGCAACGCTCACCTTGCCATATAAGACAAGTGAAAATTTGTGTATGCAAAATTTCGCCAAAATCATTCTGAACATAACGAAAAATATATTTCATTGTGTTTGTTTATTATTAAATTAATGTTAACGAATCTAAAATATATTTAGTTGGGTTAGACTAAATTAAATTGCGCTTGTTATAATAAGGTTAGGTAGGTTTTCAAAGTTTCTCTTGGTACAAAATTATAAATTCTTACATTAACAGAAATGAAAAAATATATCTTTAAACGTATAAGAGAAAATTTTAGAAAGGACTTAATTTTAGATGAGTTCTTGCTAATTGACCAGTTTTACCTAATCGGCACGACATATATATATATATATATATATATATATATATATATATATATATATATATATATATATATATATATATATATATATATATATACGTAGAAGGTGCTTGAGAGCCTGGTCCCAAATCTGCACACTGCCATAACATAATTGAGTGAGAGATATGGAAATGTGTAGAATAAACCCAGAGAAAGGCTGAAGCGCCGTGGGTACAGTAACACTATCAACATCTGTAGTCCCAGACCACAAGTGTACAAATATTCAAGAGAAAACTCGTCAATTTCCTATGCCAAGTGTTGGATCTACTAGGCTGTGATGGATATGTGGACTAGAGGGCTCTTAGATACAACAGCCTAGCTGACCAGGCGAACACAAGACAAGCTGCGGGAATAGGAAAACTTGAACCTCAATAAAGGTATATGAAAGGTAAGTCACCATTGCTCTTTGCAATTTGTAGAAAACTCCTGCGAAGGAAGACAAACCAAATGCTCAACCTGTCATTGAAAGAGAACTTCACGCCTACGTACTCAATATGCGCTGACCCAGCTCTTGCTGCCAGTACGAGTCACATATAGGGTCATGCACTGGTCAAATCACCACAATTTCCAAGTTTAGACAAACTGGTTACTCATAGGACGAATCCAGTGAATACTCGAAAACTCAATAGACGATTCTTCCTCATGCTGATGAAGCATGTTGGTGATATAATCAAATGAGAGTGCATCAACGACTGCAGGAGATATCGTAAATGAAAAAAAAAATCAGTCTCGACATTTACAACTTTATTAAAGTGTGAGGATGAAGATGAATTTTTTGAACTTCATCATTGAGATTAATAATCGTTTCTGACATGAAATATAAAGCCCTCGCCCCACAAGAGGAGCAAATGAAGACGACTATACATAAGCAGTATTTGGTGGACTGTGCCGTATGTTGATCTGGCAAGTCTGTGTGGCAGCTGCATCACACACTTCACCAGATAAATTATTCTGCTACGGTTTTATGTTCTGATCATACCATTTATATTTCATGTAATATCTATTGCCAAATAAATTTATGAAGGCGTGTGCTAACTGCAACTTATTGTTGTTATCGCTCTAGATATGTCTTCTATTTTATATTATCCTGACATTATAACAATGGTAAAATATTTAAACCCTATGTATAAACATTTTGAAGTTCGGTAAGTTATGATTAAAATTTCAATTTTGAACTTGAAATGGCTGTCTAATTGACAAAAAACATGAATAATAAAAAATTACCCAAACGTTTTGTCCCATTTCAATTCTTTGATATTCAAAACATAAGTACAAATATTCAGACATTATTAACCAAGACGAAAAGAAATAAATTCGCATGCTCACTAATTTTTTATATTGGCTACAACGGCAACACATGTTAAATCTGGTTTTGGTCCAACTTTTAAATTAATCGCTGTGGGCCAGAGTAAATGTATGCCAAGTGTCATCCTAGTATCGCAATAACAAAGTACACGATTCATTTCTAAATGGTTCTTAAGTCACCAAATTACCTGGATAAGCTGCCATTAATTGTGCTGAGACAACTGTGTATTATTATTATTATTATTATAATCAAATAGAAGCGCTAAACCACAGGGGTAGACAACTGTGTAGAATAGTGCAATGTACATGCTGGTTGGATCCATCGCTCATATCATCTACAATTCTTATGTCAAAAATGCTATCCCTCTCTGGCCCCTAACCTACCTCCCAGACCTCAAGCGTGACCTCAGAGTACTCGTCCTCCACTTCATGAAGTCCTGGCATAGACTTAATAAACTAAAGGACAACGTTGTAGCAGTAATAAAGGTTTCCCTGCGACAGAGTATTTTTACTTCTCATACGCTGTACTGGAATGGATTACACAATCCTGGAGTAAACAATCCGGAGAAAATTTGCGGAAAGCACTCCATCAACCCTGGCGGAAGACTAAGTAGAGAGGAAGTTTGAGGTGATCAGTCCCTAAGCCTTGGTAACACTATATTAATGTGTCTTACTTCTCTACTTGTTGGCATTGTATACCTCTCTGTTTCATCTGTCTCTAGGATTAAAATTCATCCCTGTATTCGACTGTTGAAGCCTCCAGTCCAAGAGAAACTTTTCGTCATTAAAGATACTTAGTGTTGTACATGTGTCTTATTCATCAACTTGGCGTCGGTAAATTTGTCAGGCACGAACTTCCTCCTTATTAATCCGTATGGAGACTCATTAATCAAATTATGTTCAAGGTGGCTTCTTATTAAATAGGCTAATATTGATTCTAATAATCGGCCTACTATTGAGAGCGGGCTCATTTGGTAGTAATTTGATGGTAAGGACATATCTCGTGAGTCAAGAGATTGGAACTATATTGGTTCATCTTCCGTATCTACGACACGACACATGTTTGCCCTGATATGTTAAACAGACTAATCAACGCCTTGAAAACAGTTCGTCGGGGCCCAGGGATTTATTTTGCTTTAATAGGTCTACTTGTTTGATAAGCATTATCCCAAGTGACTGATATAACTTAATTTGGTTTCATTTCCTTAGTAATTCTTAACTGCTGAGATATTATATGTCTGACCCTGTGAAGACCATCAGGAAATTATTTAAAAAGAGAGCACATTTCCTGCTCATTATCACTCGAAAGAATCCTTTCGGGTTTGTCTTGGATTCACTTGCTACTATATTTCTCTAGTTTCGATTAGCATTGTTTTCTGTCTCTCTTAACATGAACATTGACCCATCAGGTGAATGTCTTGTAGATGATAGTCACCAAAATAGTAATTGGAAGCGTAATTCCATCAATGTCTTCTTTGCACTGGAGGCTTTTGCAAGTTTAACAGATCCTACCTGGAGGTAGAATAATATATTGGCAGGACAGAGGAACATAATATAGTCAGGTGTATATAAAAAACATGAGCACAGAATAGTGGAGAATTACAGTTGACTTAGTGGCCCACGATAAGCAGGTTATTTGTGGCAGTTTGATGATTATACATTTTTAAAGTGTTCGGGTTCTTAGCCTTGATTATAAGTAAAACATTTGCATGGTAATTATCCCTAAAGCCTTGATTATAAACAAAAGATGTTAAAAAAAGTGTTCACTGTTCTGTCCATTAACTTAATCTATAAAATAAAATATATGTGCATATTTGTATATCAATGTTATTATATACTGATAAGCATGTTAGTAAGACAATATGTGAGTTAAGTTATTTTATTAAAAAAAAGAAGAAGTTTCTTCCACCAAGGACGTGAGAATGAAGACCCTGGCGGACGAAATATCTTTTCAAAAACTGAAAAAGGGTACTTAGTTGGTGTAGCAGAGGCCAGTAGGCTTCTTGCAGTGTTTTCCGTGAGCTTTAGGTCGGGTTCCGTAGGTTAAGAGACAGAACACATCCAATAAAATATACTCAGCAAACTACTACGAATATCCAGTCTATCGTGAGCCAGGTGTGCCTGCAGCAGTGCTTTTGTTTTCATCATCTATGACTCGTCGGTATTCCCGTACCATCAACAGCTACGACTGACCCCCTGCTCTCTTGATGCACCGGTAAATTCCTCTTCTCTTTCACATGAGATGTTTTAGTCTCCTCTTCAACGATTTTGGTTCTGTTTTGTCCTTGTATATTTTATGTTCAAAGTTTCTTTCTTCCTCTCTTTTCACATTTGCATATTCACTTCTGGTGTGTATCAGTCTCCGAAGTTTCTTGATTGGTCCTCTTCCTATATTGGTTTCAAATCCTTTCATTTTTTTTCCTTTCCCGGAATCTCTCATTAAACCATTCTTTTTTTAATTTTATGTATATGCCTTGTTGGAATGAAAAAAAACCTTGATTCCATTTCCTATTGCAATTTGTAACAAGAGCTCACTGAATAAATCATTAGTTTTTGTCTCCTGTAATATATTCCGTTTACATAACCTAGTGTGTGTGTGTGTGTGTGTGTTACTAAATATGCCTCCCAACTTGCCAAATAGGCCGATTTCCCTTACAAATTAAACTTTTCCAAAATATTTTTTTACAGACTGATTGTTAATTTTTTTTTCACTGATAACGATATAAAGATTTACACTTTTGGACCATAACTAACACAGAAACCTAGCCTAACCTCCCTTAAATTAACGTATATTTTTTTAGCTAAATTTTGATTATATTATATATATATATATATATATATATATATATATATATATATATATATATATATATATATATATATATATACTATATATAACAACACTGCGACTAGCCAAGGACTCGAACCCATGTTGTTTTGGCCCGCCTCGTGATGAGCGAAAATCACACGACGCTCTAACCCACAGGACCACCAAATCCTACAAGAATCACGCACCCAGCAGAGCTATGTGTTTTACCGTGATCCGAGAACATACGTGGTGTGGGTGCCTCTGAGCTAATTTCATTCTACTCCTCGTTTGGTGTACTAGCCTCAAAACTTGTTTGTGGTTACAAAAATATAAATATAATATAAATAGGAACTTGCTATTTTGGTTTAAATAGCAATGCTCTTCTTGCCGAATAAGGAAAGCGAAAATTTGTGTATGCAGTAATTTCGCAAAAATCATTCTGAACCTAACCAAAAAGATATATTTCATTGTGTTTGCTTATTATTAAATATTTGTAATCTTATCTAAAATATATTTAATTGGATTAGGCTAAATTTAATTGCGCTTGTTATAATAAGGTTAGGTGAATATTCTAAGGTTCTTCTGGTACAAAATTATTAATTTTTACAATAACAAATGAAAAAAATATATTTTTAAATGTACAAGAGAAAATTTTAGAAAGGACTTAATTTTAAACGAGTTCTTGCTAACTGACCAATTTTACCTATTCGGCACAATATATATATATATATTATTATTATTATTATTATTATTATTAACACATCGGCCGTTTCCCGTTTCTTACCAAGGTATTGTGGCCTGAAAAAGAAAAAAAATCCCCATCATTCACTCCATCACTGTCTTGCTGGAGGTGCGCTTACACTACAGTTATAAAACTGCAACATTAACACCCCTCCTTCAGAGTGCAGACACTGTATTGCCGGTTTCCCTGAATCCCTTCATAATTATTACCTTGTTCACACTCCAACAGCACGTCAAGTCCTAAAAAAAATTGTCTCCATTCGCTCCTAACACGCTCATGTATTCTTGCTGGAAGTCCAAGCCCCTTGCACACAAAACCTCCTTTACCTTCTCCCTCCAACCTTTCTTGGGCCGACCTCTACCCCGCCTTCCCTCATTCTATTTTGTTCCTACCTCTCTACATGTCCGAACCCCCTCAACAACCCCTCCTCAGCCCTCTGGATAATAGTTTTAGTAATCCCGCGCCTCCTAATTTCCAATCTACAAATTCTCTGCATTATATTCACACCACACATTGCCCTCAGACATGACATCTCCACTGCCTACAGCCTTCTCCTTGTTGCAATATTCACCACCCATTCTTCACACCTATATAAGAGCGTTGATATAACTATACTCTCATACATTCCCCTCTTTGCTTCCATGGATAAAGTTCTTTGTCTCCACAGACTCTTCAGTGCACCACTCGCCTTTTTTCCCTTGTCAATTCTATGATTCACCTCATCTTTCATAGACCCATCTGCTGACACGTCCACTCCTAATATCTGAATACATTCACCTCTTCCATACTCTTCCTGTAATCTGATATCCAATCTTTCGTCACCTAATTTTTTTATCCTCATCACCTTACTCTTTCCTATATTCACTTTTAATTTTCCTCTTTTACATACCTTACCAAACTCATCCACCAACCTCTGCAACTTCTCTTCAGAATCTTCGAAAAGCACAGTGTCATCAGCAAAAAGCAACTGTGACAACTCCCACTTTGTATCAGATTCTTTATCTTTTAACCCCACACCTCGTGGCAATACCCACACATTAACTTCTCTTACAGACCCATCTATAAATATACTGAACCATGGTTACATCATACATCCTGGTCTAAGGCCTACTTTGACTGGGTTTGTAGCATATAGATGGAGCGTCATCTGTGTGTGTACGTATATATATACTAGGTGAGTACACACACCCAGATGGCGCTCCATCTATGTGCAGTGGAGGTTTCGTAGTATAGAGAAGCGCGCGAGTACCAGTGTTGCAATGTGGAAGCAACAAGCCTTTGCAGCTCTTTGAATTATTATGCTTGAAGAATTCTATGTATGCAGTACGCTATACACACACACTCATTACTCGCCGCACCTGCCCTCCACTTCGTGAAATTAATTCATGTTATTCACTATGTTTTCTTGTTATTCTCTCCTTTTCATGTTATTTACCTGTTCTTTTACATGTTATTTACCTGTTCTTTTACATGTTATTTACCTGTTCTTTTACATGTTATTTACCTGTTCTTTTACATGTTATTTACCTGTTCTTTCACATGTTATTTACCTGTTCTTTCACATGTTATTCATCTGCCTCGCATTTCATGTTATTCATCTGCCTCGCATTTCATGTTATTCATCTGCCTCGCATTTCATGTTATTCATCTGCCTCGCATTTCATGTTATTCATGCCTGCTTTCAGTATTCATCATCCCGTTTCATGTTATTCATCTGCCTCGCATTTCATGTTATTCATCTGCCTCGCATTTCATGTTATTCATCTGCCTCGCATTTCATGTTATTCATCTGCCTCGCATTTCATGTTATTCATCTGCCTCGCATTTCATGTTATTCATCTGCCTCGCATTTCATGTTATTCATCTGCCTCGTTCATGTTATTCATCTGCCTCGTTCATGTTATTCATCTGACTCGTTCGTGTTATTCCCCTGCCTTGTTCTTCGTGTTATTCCCCTGCCTTGTTCTTCGTGTTATTCCCCTGCCTTGTTCTTCGTGTTATTCCCCTGCCTTGTTCTTCGTGTTATTCCCCTGCCTTGTTCTTCGTGTTATTCCCCTGCCTTGTTCTTTGTTATTCCTGCCTTGTTCTTCGTGTTATTCCCTCCCTTGTTTTCTGTTATTCCCTGCCTTGTTCTTCGTGTTATTCCTGCCTTGTTCTTTCGTGTTATTCCTGCCTTGTTCTTTCGATGTTATTCCTGCCTTGTTCTTCAGTGTTATTCCTGCCTTGTTCTTCTGTTATTCATCTGCCTTGTTTTCGTGTTATTCCTGCCTTGTTCTTCGTGTTATTCCTGCCTTGTTCTTTGTTATTCCTGCCTGCTTCATGTTATTCTCTGTCTTCGTGTTATTCCCCTGCCTTGTTCTTCGTGTTATTCCCCTGCCTTGTTCTTCGTGTTATTCCCCTGCCTTGTTCTTCGTGTTATTCCCCTGCCTTGTTCTTCGTGGTATTCCCCTGCCTTGTTCTTCGTGGTATTCCCCTGCCTTGTTCTTCTGTTATTCCTGCCTGTCTTCTGTTCTGCCTCGTTTTGTTATTCCTGCCTCTTTCTGTTTTCATCTGCCTGTTTCTGTTATTCCTGCCTTGTTCTTCGTGTTATTCACTGCCTTGTTCTTGTGTTATTCCTGCCTTGTTCTTCATGTTATTCCTGCCTTGTCATTTCTGTTATTCCTGCCTGTTCTTCATGTTATTCCTGCCTTGATTCTTCATGTTATTCCTGCCTTGTATCTTCGTGGTTATTCTCTGCCTTGCTTCTTGTTTTTCATCTGCCTTTTCCATGTTATTCCTGCCTTGTTCTTCGTGTATTCCTGCTTTTCTGTTTTCCGCCTGTTTGTTATTCCCACTGCCTTGTTTTCTGTGTATTCCATCTGCCTTGTTCTTCGTGGTATTCCCCTGCCTTGTTCTTCGTGGTATTCCCCTGCCTTGTTCTTCATGTTATTCCCCTGCCTTGTTCGTCATGTTATTACCCTGCCTTGTTCTTCATGTTATTACCCTGTCTTGTTCTTCATGTTATTACCCTGTCTTGTTCTTCATGTTATTACCCTGCCTTGTTCTTCATGTTATTCCCATTGTTCTTCATGTTATTCCCATTGTTCTTCAGTGTTATTCATTGTTCTTCATGTTATTCCCATTGTTCTTCATGTTATTCATCTGTTCTTCATGTTATTCCTGCCTTGTTCTCATGTTATTCCATTGTTCTTCATGTTATTCCATTGTTCTTCATGTTATTCATTGTTCTTTCATGTTATTCCCTTGTTCTTCATGTTATTCCATTGTTCTTCATGTTATTCCTTGTTCTTCATGTTATTCCTCTGTTCTTCATGTTATTCTCCCTTGTTTTCATGTTATTCACCTTGTTCTTCATGTTATTCACCATTGTTCTTCATGTTATTCATCTGTTCTTCATGTTATTCCCTTGTTCTTCATGTTATTCCTTGTTCTTCATGTTATTCTCCTTGTTCTTCATGTTATTCCCCTTGTTCTTCATGTTATTCCCCTTGTTCTTCATGTTATTCCCCTTGTTCTTCATGTTATTCCCCTTGTTCTTCATGTTATTCACCTTGTTCTTCATGTTATTCCCCTTGTTCTTCATGTTATTCCCCTTGTTCTTCATGTTATTCTCCTTGTTCTTCATGTTATTCCCCTTGTTCTTCATGTTATTCCCCTGTTCTTCTGTTATTCCTCCTTGTTCTTCATGTTATTCCCTTTCTGCCTTGTTCTTCATGTTATTCCCGCTTGTTCTTCATGTTATTCCCTGCTGTTCTCATGTTATTCTGCCTTGTTCTTCATGTTATTCCTGCCTTGTTCTTCATGTTATTCCTGCATTTTCTTCATGTTATTCCTCCTTGTTCTTCTGTTTATTCCTCCTTGTTCTTCATGTTATTCCCTTGTTCTTTCATGTTATTCCTCCTTGTTCTTCATGTTATTCCCTCCTGTTCTTCATGTTATTCCTGCCTTGTTCTTCATGTTATTCCCTCTGTTCTTCATGTTATTCCTGTGTTCTTCATGTTATTCCTGCTGTTCTTCATGTTATTCCCTGCCTGTTCTTCATGTTATTCCTCCTTGTTCTTCATGTTATTCCCTGCCTGTTCTTCATGTTATTCCCTGCCTGTTCTTCATGTTATTCCCTGCTTGTTCTTCATGTTATTCCCATTGTTCTTCATGTTTTCCCATTGTTCTTCGATGTATTCTTGTTCTCGTTTCATTGTTCTTCATGTTATTCCATTGTTCTTCATGTTATTCCCATCTGTTCTTCATGTTATTCCATCTTGTTCTTCATGTTATTCCCTGTGTTCTTCTGTTATTCCCTTGTTCTTCATGTTATTCCATTGTTCTTCATGTTATTCCCATTGTTCTTCATGTTATTCCCATTGTTCTTCATGTTATTCCCATTGTTCTTCATGTTATTCCCATTGTTCTTCATGTTATTCCCATTGTTCTTCATGTTATTCCCATTGTTCTTCATGTTATTCACATTGTTCTTCATGTTATTCCCATTGTTCTTCATGTTATTCCCATTGTTCTTCATGTTATTCCTATTGTTCTTCATGTTATTCACCTTGTTCATGTTATTCCCCTTGTTCTTCATGTTATTCACCTTGTTCTTCATGTTATTACCTTGTTCTTCATGTTATTCACCTTGTTCTTCATGTTATTCACCTTGTTCTTCATGTTATTCCCCTTGTTCTTCATGTTATTCACCTTGTTCATGTTATTCCCCTTGTTCTTCATGTTATTCACCTTGTTCTTCATGTTATTCCTGGTTCTCATGTTATTCCCTTGTTCATGTTATTCCCTTGTTCTTCATGTTATTCCCCTTGTTCTATGTTATTCCCCTTGTTCTTCATGTTATTCCCCTTGTTCTTCATGTTATTCCCTTGTTCTTCATGTTATTCCCCTTGTTCATGTTATTCCCCTTGTTCTTCATGTTATTCCCCTTGTTCTTCATGTTATTCCCCTTGTTCATGTTATTCCCCTTGTTCTTCATGTAATTCCCCTTGTTCTTCCTGTTATTCCCCTGCCTTGTGTCGCCGCATGCGGGGCACCGCGAGATTTTCTCTGAACCATAGAATTTTTATTTTCGTTTTTCTTGCGACATTTTTTTTTTTTTTTGTTTTTTTAACTTTGCCGTCAAAGTTTTTTCTCGTGTCTGAGCTTTGTTTCTCTTCTGTCTTTATTTGATTTTTTCTTCCTCATCCTCTTCTGGCGTTTTACTTTCCTTGTTCCTTCTCCTGTGGTGCTTTTGTTTCTTTGTTCCTCCTCTGGTTTCTCTCTTCTCGTGTTCCTCTGCTAGTTGTTTGTTTCTTATGTTGTTCCTCCTCTGGCTTCAGTCTTCTCTTGTTCCTCTTCCATGATTTACCTCCCTTATTCATCTTCCTCTGTTGTTTTACTTCCCTTATTCTTCTTCCTATGGTGTTTTACTTTCCCTGATCTTCCTCCGTTGTTTTATTTTCCATCTTCTTCCTGTTTTACTTTTTTCTATTCTTCCTACTTTACCTCCCCTGTTCTTCTGTTATTTTTCTTCCCCTGTTTTACTTCTCTTGTTCTTTTACTTTCACCATCTCAACTCACAAGTTATTTACTCGTATATTGGTCAACATATTAATGTATGAAAGTTTAAATTTTATATTTAGTTAAGAAAAGAGCTTATGATAAGGTATAAAAGGAAGCTCCTATTCCATGCAAATACATATGCATGAATGTATGCATACTTGTACATGTGTATTCATATGTATGAGCATACATGTGCATAAATATCTCCATCACCTACACTAATATCACCACCATCACTATCACTCCCCCATCACCACCATCACTATCACTCCCCCATCACCACCATCACTATCACTCCCCCCATCACCACCATTACCATCAACATGAACCTATCTACGATAATATGTGTGAATTTATAACCAATAGCATTACAAATTAATCTCTAGACGATACCCGAAATGACGATGCCAATCAAAAGATCTTTAAATCAATCTCGTGGAAATCAATTTCAAGAATGATCTTGATAAAATAGAGCAGAGAGAACTACATATGTCAATTGCTCTACAAACTTTCTTCTAGTAATAGTTGACCAGGGTTTGAAATTTGAAGCCGATTGGATAAGGCGTTCGGAAGTTATAACCCAAAACCTTAGATGGTTTGAGGAAACTGTATTAAGAGATGGACGGCTCTGGCATCACGTCGTGAGGTATTTATGGATTCACTCGACTCAGAAGATTTTAAACTTTACGGGTATAAAATGAATGCAAGTGTTCATTACACGTCAACTTTCTTTTCTAAAGTTGTATCAGTTTAAAAATGCTCTACGATGCTATAAGAAATAAAAATAGAGTTTGTGCATTTTAGGATAATTCAGTTTGATAAAAATTACGATACCAAATATTTTTTTTTTTATTGTACTGACAAATTTTCCCCCACACAAACTAAACTCAATGGGTGCTATCCTGGCCATAAGATGCAGCATCCATTAGATGGTAAAGCCATCAGAAGAGGAATACGCACATATTTTGTTCATGATTCAATATTTCACACACAAAATGGTCAGCCTACCCACTTGAATTTCACTCTCAGCCGTTCTCGAATTTTGGATATTTTAAACTATGCTCCTGAGAATTTTGTGAGTTATCAGAGTCATTCCAGGATGGTGGAAATGGGTTCAATTACTTTGGTCAAACAGCACATGTCAATTGTTTCCAGAATCTTGTCCTCGTTATCGTACACAAATGCTGAAATTTTGAATCCGATCTGATGAGGGGTTCTCGAGTCATGAGTGAAATAAAACCGAAAAGTAGGCAGAAAAAAATCAGGCATCTACTTAAGGTTGTCTCTTCAGGAATGCCTAATAACCTATGTGATAATTCCAGATGTCTTAATAAAAATTTATAACAGACATTTCAAGCAAATATCCTATATTTGCTTCCAATAGTCGAAATATAATTTATATACATTGAGATACACTCCTGTTAACCTTTATGGGCCTAATGTCTAGGCCAATTTGTGTATCTTATGCATCTCTTACGCTACCGTGCACAGGATGGTTTGGGAGAGCACAATAAACTAGCCCCGTCGAATGCAAAATCTAAATTTAAAAGTAATGTATTAGAACATTTTCATGACAATTTTTTAAAACATAAAATGTAATATAAAAAAAATCATGAATGATGCGAGATAAACACTTTTCTTGTTATATTCTCCTGGTAATTCATCTGCAGGCCATCCTTACGAGAGCCCCTGGTGCAAGTACACAACCACGCCGCAGGCAGAGTACCCAACTACGCCGCAGGCAGGGTACCCAACTACGCCGCAGGCATAGTACCCAACTACGCCGCAGGCAGGCAACCCAACTACGCCGCAGGCAGGCTACCCAACTACGCCGCAGGCAAGCTACCCAACTACCCCGCAGGCAGGCTACCCAACTACGCCGCAGGCAGGCTACCCAACTACGCCGCAGGCAGGGTAAGAAATATTTTCTAAAATTTTTATTTTGAACATAGCACTGGTTAAACTGAACCAAAGTCTATAAATAAACGTTTGCTCTACACAAAGTGTTTTCTCATCATAGAGACAACGTTTATTTCTGTCATATCAAAGATCATAACTATGCTATAAACTGGTTCTCTGACAAATGTCTCCCTCTTGTTGCTTTCACGGACGCCGTCTAGCTGAATCAAATGTATCCCTCCTGTTGCCTTCACGGACGCCGTCTAGCTGAATCAAATGTATCCCTCCTGTTGCCTTCACGGACGCCGTCAAGCTGAATCAAATGTATTCCTCCTGTTGCCTTCACGGACGCCGTCTAGCTGAATCAAATGTATCCCTCCTGTTGCCTTCACGGACGCCGTCTAGCTGAATCATCCCTTAAATATAATATTACCAGCATGAATATTAGTCTGTTTCTGCTTATGCCAGTTTTTCTTAACAAATTATCAAATGCTCTGATTTTCAGAACACACACAACTCTACTGGCATCGATCTTCTCCGCACCTCGTCTCCTGACCTGTCTACGGACTCTCTCCTCACATGCGTCTTTGGTGAGCCCCTTGAAGGACGTGTGGTGAGCCCCTTGAGGGACGTGTGGTGAGCCCCTTGAGGGACGTGTGATGGATAAAGGTGGAGATAATCAAGCTACTCCATCTTGTGATTTAGTTTCAATTAACTATTATTGATACTCACTGACCGACCTATCTTTCATTATTTTCGTCCCCAGACCTGACTTCTGACTTTCTCCTTCTCTTCTGACCCGTCATCTGATTTTCTCTCTATAACAGTCCAGAACAGACTGCATCGTGTACTAGCTTTGCCGCTCCAAATTATGGGTTGAGAATTATTCCAGCCACGGTATTATTATGACTTCCATTTTTCCCATTTTTTTTACCTAAGTTATAAGAACGCTAACTTTCTATGGCTTATTTTGAAGAATAGCTTCCATCTGGTACGTTCTCCCAATCTCGACTCTTCCATGAGAGTCTCTCCCCTGATCTAAGCTGATAATTTCATGGAGTATTTTGCGTGTCGTAAACATGTCTCCACTTGATACACGGTCTTCTGTGTACTCTTTCCTCTCTCTCCAACGATCCGTTCCCCTTAACTTATTATGCCCAATCTCCTTTTTGTTTTCTCTCCTTCACAGCCTCCCCCTCTTTCTTTCAGAGCATGACAAGTTCACCTTCAGTACCTTCTAACAGTATTAACTAAAAATGGATACAATCATAACCATAATTTTTATAGGGGATGGACGGGTAAGCCAGCAGAAGGCCTCCGTCAGATAACCAAAAGCTCCAGCTGTGGGTCATCATATGACTAAGAAACGCGTCGGGAAACACTTGACCTGTTTCTTGGCTAACCTTACCTTACCTATTCTACCCCTACCTTCTCACATCCTTCTATCACCTCTCTCCTAATCATTCCAATCCTGCCCACCCTACCTCCTATCCCTCATCATCAACACATCTTTTTTTCAGCTTCATCTCAATCTCTTCATCTTAATCTTTTCCCACTTTCGATCTCTCACAAAACTCTCTCGCTCCGACACTCAACTGACCCTCCTCTGCCTTTTTTTCTGTCCCTTTTCTCCACCTTTCCCTTTCACGTCCTCCCTTCCCTTCTGACACCCATCCTAACCGCGATTAAGTCGTTTTTTCTTATTTTTCTTTTACCTCTTTAAGAGGAGTGCAACACTCGTAAGACAATCTGCATAATGCAAAGATATGTGCAACATTACCCCAGTTTGTATTGTCCTTTGTAGTGTTGATTGTGGACAAGGAGATGTTGTTCATAGTGGTCTTTACTGTATATATAAACCCTATCAAATAACTCTTAACGCACTTTTAAATCATGTCTCATATTTTCTGCATTACTCATTCATGACCTCTTCTAATGGCATCATTTTTTTGCGAATGCTTGAAGTGCTTTTAAGAAGTTGGGACTTTTTTCTCATATTCACCATAAAATTCTTAATGTAATACGGAGAAAAGCTATTAGTCTCACAATTCCCCCAAGTTTTCCTGACGTTATTTTCAGTCCCGAGTCCTTAAGCCTTCCAAGAAAATATAAAATTTTCTCGTTTTGAATTCCTAGTATTCCTCTACTGAAGATGTCCTTGTTATATGATAATAATTAATTACACACACACACACATATATATATATATATATATATATATATATATTATATATATATATATATGTCGTGCCGATTAGGTAAAACTTGCTATTTTGGCTTAAATAGCAACGCTCATCTTGCCATATAAGACAAGTGAAAATTTGTGTATGCAATAATTTCGCCAAAATCATTCTGAACCTAACGAAAATATATATTTCATTGTGTTTGTTTATTATTAAATTAATGTTAACGTATCTAAAATATATTTAGTTGGGTTAGGCTAAATTAAATTGCGCTTGTTGTAATAAGGTTAGGTAGGTTTTAAAAGTTTCTCTGGGTACAAAATTATAATTTTTTACATTAACGTAAATGAAAAAAATATATCTTTAAACGTATAAGAGAAAATTTTAGAAAGGACTTAATTTTAAATGAGTTTTTGCTAATTGACCAGTTTTACCTAATCGGCACGACCGACATATATACATACATATATATATATATATATATATATATATATATATATATATATATATATATATATATATATATATATATATATATATATATATATAAAATTATATAAGTAACCATCTGGAGACCTGGAGAGGGTTTCGGGGGTCAATGACCTCCGGTCTGAGACCACATATAAGGTCATAAAATTATAGGGTAAAGTAGATAAAAAGGAAGCTTGTATTAACATAATCAAATGAAGGAAAAGGAGTTCGAAGATATATACTTAGAAATAACTGGTGTCGAAAGAATTTTTTTTAAATATTTCATAAAGAATGACAGACTGCTCATCTGGGATTCAGGTAAAGTTCCATGATACAACTTCTGGAAACCTTAAGAAAAATATATATGACAAACGAATGGGGCAGCACAAACAAGTCTCTGCTCCTGTAATTTAAAATAAAATATTCGAAGAATTAGCCAGACAAAAGTGTAGAGGTCAGCAACGAGACTGGCCCCGGAGCCAAGAAAGCTGACGTATGAGGAGATATTAAAAGCACTGAACATGACTCAAAAGGATATAAGGATCGGCGAGGATATAATAACAAAGCACTTGATTCTCAGAAAACCTGCTAAGGCTTGGAGGACGACCTGAAAAGTTGGAAGAGGTGACATAGAATCATCCGGTATACAAGGCTGCTGGACTAGCCTCAGGTTGGTCCGAAAGAGGAATTATCTAGGAGAGAAAGTAGTGCTGGAATAGATTTCAAACACATTTCTAAGATAATATACGAGAAAGCCCACAAGGCAGAGAATTAGTCAAAACATGCGCATGTAATTATGAGGCCTCCAGCAACGACAACACACACACACACACAGTGTACAGTGTGCCTCACTCCTCTATCCTCCTCAGTCGCTGAGGACTCTAAAGTGTCTTTTTACAGGGCCACAACACCTGAGCTCTCTTTATCTGGCCATATTTTCCTGAGTACGACCATCGCGACTGGTCGAGCGGAGAGCCAGGCACCTCACGATATTGCACTGTACGACCACCCCGTTTGGTGCTGTGGAAGATACCTTTATCATTGCTTTCACAGTGCCTTTATCAGTGGGTACACAATACCCTTTGTCAGTGGCATCACAGTGCCCATTGTTAATGGCTTTGCAGTACCCTCTGCCAGTGGCTTCACAGTGCCCTCTGCCAGTGCCTTCACAGTGCCCTCTGCCAGTGCCTTCACAGTGCCCTCTGCCAGTCCTTCACAGTGCACTCTGCCAGTCCCTTCACAGTGCTCTCTGCCAGTCCCTTCACAGTGCTCTCTGTCAGTCCTTCACAGTGCTCTCTGTCAGTGCCTTCACAGTGCTCTCTGTCAGTGCCTTCACAGTGCTCTCTGTCAGTGCCTTCACAGTGCTCTCTGTCAGTGCCTTCACAGTGCTCTCTGTCAGTGCCTTCACAGTGCTCTCTGTCAGTGCCTTCACAGTGCTCTCTGTCAGTGCCTTCACAGTGCTCTCTGTCAGTGCCTTCACAGTGCTCTGCCAGTGCCTTCACAGTGTTCTCTGCCAGTGCCTTCACAGTGCTCTCTGTCAGTGCCTTCACAGTGCTCTCTGTCAGTGCCTTCACAGTGCTCTCTGTCAGTTCCTTCACAGTGCTCTCTGTCAGTGCCTTCACAGTGCTCTTTGCAGTTTCTCAAGTGTTCTTACACGTCCCATATACCTAAGCAAACGTCGAGATTTGACCGTCCATAAAAAGACGTTATATTTTGACTGTGTATTGAAAGGTTCACTCTATGGATTTCCATTTTCTGTTGGCACATGAGAATTTTGTATCACCTCAATGTGTTATTTCATTATTTTTTTAGTGTCATTGGATGTTATTAATGATTAAATTTTAATGACAATGCAACTTTGCCAAACAAAACCTGTCCTTAGCTAATCTAGCCTAACATGACCAAACTAAACTTATCCAAACCTAACCTAAGCAAATCTAATCTAACCTCACCTAATCTAGGCAAACTTAACTTATCCAAGTTCATGCAAACTTAACCTAACTTACTTTATCTTGATAATATAAGTACGAGAAATAAGCTTTTGTGTTTCATTTCCCCATCATCTCCTCTTTTCTCCCCCTCTATATTTTCCTTCCATTGTATTCCTTATCGTTCCTTTCTCTCTCCTCTTCTTTGCTTCTCTCTACCCCTACCACTTTACTATCCTCCTCTCCCTTTCCTTTGCTAATCTGTGCCTTCTTTCGCTTCCACTCGTCCCCTTTTGTCAGATTTTATTACCATTCCTTACGTTTCTTCCCCTCGCCTTCCTTCAGTTTTCTCTCCATTTCTTTCTCCCATTCGGTTCCCTCACTGCCGCTCCCATTCTTTCACTTTCCTCCTCTCCTTTCAATTTCCTTCCCTTCCACATCCCTTCACTTCCACTCCCCTTCTTTCACGTTCTTTACCTTCCCTTCATTAATTTTCCCTTCACTTCATTCGTCTACCCTTCCCACCCTTCCTCGGAGGTTGGGTCTTTTAAGAAATCATTGAACATATTAACCTCGTTAAATGTCGCGTCAAGTTCATTACCAAACTGAAAACGACATCAATGTACAAACATTTAAACAGACGCAAATGATGAGAAATAAAGTAGCAGCAAACAAAAAAAAAGTTAATTGAAAAAAGTAATCTAAAAAAAAGGTGCCATTCAATAAGAAATGGGAAATCCTCCCAAAAGTAAAAAAAAAAAAAGAAATGCAATCCCCCTACCAAAAAAAAAAAAACAGGAAAGAAAAGGAATCCCCCAAAAACAGTAACTACAAGCAATTGAAAGCGAGGCGCGAATTAATGGGAAAGTAATGAGAAAAGGTTTCCACAATTTTATATCCTCGCAAGGACCACCAGGAGGGAGGCTCCTCGGCCTCACACGGACCACCAGGAGGGAGGCTCCTCGGCCTCACACGGCCCACCAGGAGGGAGGCTCCTCGGCCTCACACGGTCCACCAGGAGGGAGGCTCCTCGGCCTCACACGGCCCACCAGGAGGGAGGCTCCTCGGCCTCACACGGCCCACCAGGAGGGAGGCTCCTCGGCCTCACACGGTCCACCAGGAGGGAGGCTCCTCGGCCTCACACGGTCCACCAATAGGCTCCTCAGCCTCACACGGTCCAGCAATAGGCTCCTCGGCCTCACATGGTCCACCAATAGGCTCCTCGGCCTCACACGGTCCACCAATAGGCTCCTCGCCTCACACGGTCCACCAATAGGCTCCTCAGCCTCACACGGTCCACCAATAGGCTCCTCAGCCTCACACGGTCCACCAATAGGCTCCTCAGCCTCACACGGTCCACCAATAGGCTCCTCAGCCTCACACGGTCCACCAATAGGCTCCTCAGCCTCACACGGTCCACCAATAGGCTCCTCAGCCTCACACGGTCCACCAATAGGCTCTTCAGCCTCACACGGTCCACCAATAGGCTCCTCAGCCTCACACGGTCCAGCAATAGGCTCCTCAGCCTCACACGGTCCAGTAATAGGCTCCATCTCAGCGTACCTCCAACCAGAGGTTGATTTTCTTCATGTTATGACTGCATCAGGGTGGAGGAAAGAGTTAATCAGCCTCGTCCATCACAACCAAACTTAATATATCCTTACATATTGTCTCCTTAATCTCGCACGCCCACTCCAGCCTCATCACTCTTCGGTTATGAAGGGTGAAATTTAGGCTGTCCCGTGACGTGATCGTTTACATGGTTGGTGGTTGTACTTGATGGTTAGTGGGTGGTGGGTCTGTGGTGGTAGTGGGTGGTGGGTCTGTGGTGGTGGGTCTGTGGTGGTGGTGGCTGGTTGTTTGGGTTTTAAGTGGCTGGCTGGCTGGCGGAGGCTTCTGCGGTTGTTATTGGTCTTGTTATGGTGTTGGTCTTAGTGTGTGATGGCCGTAGTGGTGTGTGGTGGATTGGTGTGGTGTTGGTGGTTGTGCCTTTGGTGTTTGTGATGGAGGTGATTGTGGTGATAGTAATGTGTGTGTAGCTGTGATGATTGTGGTTGTAGCGGTGTGAGGTGCTTTGGTGTGTAGTGATGCTGGTGGTGTATTGTGATGGTAATAGAGGTGTTGGTGTATGGTGTTAGTGGCAACGGTGTTTGCTGGTGGTGGTACACACACACACCAGAAGCTGTGAATCGACCCCTGCAACCACAAATAGGTGAGTACACACACACACACACACACACACACACACACACTCACTAATCAATATTCAACTCTCACTCCACATCAACACTTAATAAATAGCTTCTAGTGTTAATATCCTCGACACTTTAGTAAGAACCTCACTTCACCACAGCACAAGTCTGCAAGTGAAAATTACAACCTACACAGTACAACCTACACAATACAACCTACACAATACAACCTACACAATACAACCTCTAAGTCACAACGCACAAATTATACAAAGCAAAAAAGTACAACATTTACAGCAAACCTAAAACTACAAACTTACATACTGCAAAAGTCGACCAACAAATGACAAAAAATCTACAAACCACAACAAACCTACAAACTACAAACTACCTTTATGGATCATACAGTGCTTCGGTAATGCGTGGTAATGAGGTTTGATCCAAGGAATGAGGGAAACCAGGTAGAGAAAACGGAAGATAAAATGACAAAGGTCAGGTCATGGTCATGTTTTCTGAGAACCTGTGACCCTGGGCTCAATATTATTGCTCTCAGCCCACAACGGAAGGAATATGATTTCGATTATCGGGTTGGTAAACCTGTATGTTTAAAGGTTCTTACCCAGTCTCCCTGTTAACTTATACCTGGGTGTCAGTCGACTGTTGTGGGTGGCATCCTGGGGATGACAGTATACCTTAGACAGAGCTGGATTTTTAAATGAAGTGAAGAAAGATAACAGCTCTTATCCTGTAAATGAGCAGAGGGAGAATGGTAAATTAGACACATATGCAACACTTGGGTATCTTTATTGAGGAAACGTTTCGCCACACAGTGGCTTCATCAGTCCATACAAAGTAGAATCGTGAAGAACAGGAGGAGTTTGAGGTGGTCAGTCCCTCAATCTTGAGTCGATGTTGTCAGTCCATCAATCATGAATAGAATACAGCATATGTGCGTAGAGGAAGCTTATATACTGTAGACAGGAGAGGTGCAGCAGTTGTAGGAGGTGTCACATTTGTCCAATGTGGAAGTAGGTCTGCCCAAGGAATAGGCAAGTGAGGAAATCCCTGTATTAAGATACCAAGATGTTGCAGTGTCAGACAGGATGGTAAATTAGACACATATGCAACACTTGGGTATCTACTTCCACATTGGACAAATGTGACATCTCCTACAACTGCTGCACCTCTTCTGTCTACAGTATATAAGCTCCCTCTGCTCATATGCTGTTATTCTATTCAAGATTGATGGACTGACAACATCGACTCAAGATTGAGGGACTGACCACATCAAACTCCTCCTGTTCTTCACGATTCTCCTTTGTATGGACTGATGAAGCCACTGTGTGGCGAAACGTTTCCTCAATAAAGATACCCAAGTGTTGCATATGTGTCTAATTTACCAACTCGTCGGTTCTCTGAACCATTCATTTACAGAGGGAGAATAACAGTTCTCAGGTTGTAAATGAGCAGAGGGAGAATAACAGTTCTCAGGCTGTAAATGAGCAGAGGGAGAATAACAGTTCTCAGGTTGTAAATGAGCAGAGGGAGAATAACAGTTCTCATGCTGTAAATGAGCAGAGGGAGAATAACAGTTCTCAGGCTGTAAATGAGCAGAGGAGAATAACAGTTCTCAGGCTGTAAATGAGCAGAGGAGAATAACAGTTCTCAGGCTGTAAATGAGCAGAGGGAGAATAACAGTTCTCAGGCTGTAAATGAGCAGAGGAGAATAACAGTTCTCAGGCTGTAAATGAGCAGAGGGAGAATAACAGTTCTCAGGCTGTAAATGAGCAGAGGAGAATAACAGTTCTCAGGCTGTAAATGAGCAGAGGGAGAATAACAGTTCTCGCTTAAATGAGCAGAGGGAGAATAACACTTCAGGCTGTAAATGAGCAGAGGAGAATACACTTCAGGCTGTAAATGAGCAGAGGGAGAATAACAGTTCTCAGGATGTAAATGAGCAGAGGGAGAATAACAGTTCTCAGGCTGTAAATGAGCAGAGGGAGAATAACAGTTCTCAGGCTGTAAATGAGCAGAGGGAGAATAACAGTTCTCAGGCTGTAAATGAGCAGAGGGAGAATAACAGTTCTCAGGCTGTAAATGAGCAGAGGGAGAATAACAGTTCTCAGGCTGTAAATGAGCAGAGGGAGAATAACAGTTCTCAGGCTGTAAATGAGCAGAGGGAGAATAACAGTTCTCAGGCTGTAAATGAGCAGAGGGAGAATAACAGTTCTCAGGCTGTAAATGAGCAGAGGGAGAATAACAGTTCTCGGGCTGTAAATGAGCAGAGGGAGAATAACAGTTCTCAGGCTGTAAATGAGCAGAGGGAGAATAACAGTTCTCAGGCTGTAAATGAGCAGAGGGAGAATAACAGTTCTCAGGATGTAAATGAGCAGAGGGAGAATAACAGTTCTCAGGCTGTAAATGAGCAGAGGAGAATAACAGTTCTCAGGCTGTAAATGAGCAGAGGGAGAATAACAGTTCTCAGGCTGTAAATGAGCAGAGGGAGAATAACAGTTCTCAGGCTGTAAATGAGCAGAGGGAGAATAACAGTTCTCGGCTGTAAATGAGCAGAGGGAGAATAACAGTTCTCAGGCTGTAAATGAGCAGAGGGAGAATAACAGTTCTCAGGCTGTAAATGAGCAGAGGGAGAATAACAGTTCTCAGACTGTAAATGAGCAGAGGGAGAATAACAGTTCTCAGGCTGTAAATGAGCAGAGGGAGAATAACAGTTCTCAGGCTGTAAATGAGCAGAGGGAGAATAACAGTTCTCAGGCTGTAAATGAGCAGAGGGAGAATAACAGTTCTCAGGCTGTAAATGAGCAGAGGGAGAATAACAGTTCTCAGGCTGTAAATGAGCAGAGGGAGAATAACAGTTCTCAGGCTGTAAATGAGCAGAGGGAGAATAACAGTTCTCAGGCTGTAAATGAGCAGAGGAGAATAACAGTTCTCAGGCTGTAAATGAGCAGAGGGTAGAATAACAGTTCTCAGGCTGTAAATGAGCAGAGGGAGAATAACAGTTCTCAGGCTGTAAATGAGCAGAGGGAGAATAACAGTTCTCAGGCTGTAAATGAGCAGAGGGAGAATAACAGTTCTCAGGCTGTAAATGAGCAGAGGGAGAATAACAGTTCTCAGGCTGTAAATGAGCAGAGGGAGAATAACAGTTCTCAGGCTGTAATGAGCAGAGGAGAATAACATTTCTCAGGCTGTAAATGAGCAGAGGGAGAATAACAGTTCTCATGATGTAAATGAGCAGAGGGAGAATAACAGTTCTCAGGCTGTAAATGAGCAGAGGGAGAATAACAGTTCTCGGGCTGTAAATGAGCAGAGGGAGAATAACAGTTCTCAGGCTGTAAATGAGCAGAGGGAGAATAACAGTTCTCATGATGTAAATGAGCAGAGGGAGAATAACAGTTCTCAGGCTGTAAATGAGCAGAGGGAGAATAACAGTTCTCATGATGTAAATGAGCTGTACATCGAAAAACATATCTTTCCAATTAAATTCAATGATGTAGTCCCTTGATGTCGGCGAGGGGCTCTTGATCAAAAAAACTGGATCTACCCTTCCCTTCCGTGGATCGAACCTCTGTGCCTCCCATTCCCGCAGGCGCTCCCCTACACTTTTAACAATAAAATAAAATAATAAAATTAAAATAACAATAATAATAACAATAATAATAACAATAACAATAACAATAATAATAATAATAATAATAATACTTCAAGGGTATAAAATTAAGAAAAACTGAACCACGAACACTGCCTTCACTGAGGGTGCTCGCCTCTTGCTTCAACACCTCAGTCTTTCCAATATTTCCCTGGTGGGGGATAATTTTCCTGCCCTTTGTCACCGTCAACGTGCTCTCTACTTCTCTTTAATAATACGCTTCTCAATTTTTTTCGCATACCAGTACCATCGACACTGCTCACCTTATATCAGATCTAACAATGTACTTACTAAATGGACTTCATATCTATCATTCTCCTAACTTTAAGTAACTAGATGTATTTAAGATCAAACATTCTACAGCTTGTGTAACTAGATATACCTCAGCAGACCTTTTCAATACAATTGAAAGGCATAAAGGAGACTTTTGTATTGGCTCTAGTGGAATTAATGCTGTGCAGCAGCTGAAGACGGTATCACAGGTGGGCGGGACCCCACTATTCCATGGTGAGTCTAATACAATGGATGAAGTGGTGAGGTGCAGCAGCTGAGAAAAGGACAAGTACAACACCTGGGTATCCTTACTGGAGAGACTTTTCGCCTTCGCAGCAGACTTTCAGGCGTCAGGCAACAATGAGGGGAGGGGGGCAGGGGTTGTCAGGTAACAACACTACAGGTGTGTGGGTAATAATGAGGGGTCAGTTAACAATACTACAAGTGTATAGGGTAAGAATGAGGGGTTATATAACCATATTACAGGTGTGTGTGTGTGTGTGTGTGTGTGTGTGTGTGTGTGTGTGTGTAACAATGAAAGGTTAGGTAAGAATACTACAGGTGACCATACAGGTGTGCAGATAACAATGGGAGATCAGGTGACCATACAGGTGTATATGTAACAATAGGAAATCAGGTGACAGTAGCGTCGACTGCCACACAAGTTTTATAATAAATATATTTCATGAGTGATGCTGAGGGACACATTCTGAGTGTGAGAGTAAGAGGATTTAAGCACTGGTAGGGAATTCCGGTGCTGCTTGGTAATTCCGGTGGTCGTTGGTAATTCCGGTGGTCGTTGGTAATTCTGGTGGTCCTTGGTAATTCTGGTGGTCCTTGGTAATTCTGGTGGTCCTTGGTAATTCTGGTGGTCCTTGGTAATTCCGGTGGTCCTTGGTAATTCCGGTGGTCCTTGGTAATTCCGGTGGTCCTTGGTAATTCCGGTGGTCCTTGGTAATTCCGGGGGTCCTTGGTAATTCTGGTGGTCCTTGGTAATTCTGGTGGTCCTTGGTAATTCCGGTGGTCCTTGGTAATTCCGGTGGTCCTTGGTAATTCCGGTGGTCCTTGGTAATTCCGGTGGTCCTTGGTAATTCTGGTGGTCCTTGGTAATTCTGGTGGTCCTTGGTAATTCTGGTGGTCGTTGCATCTCCTGGAGTGGTATAAGCCTCGCATTTTACAGTGTTTACAGTCAACGTCAGTTTATGAACGCTGACAGTACACGGGTGTTTTAGGTTAGGGTAGGTTTATGTTGCATAAATCTATGAAAACGTTTTACTGCACTGAACAATACTGAAAAATACAACCACGATACGCGTCAGCGTGGTATCTAGACAAGCTCAGGCAACGCTCAAATCTGCACGCACATCGCTCGTGATTTGAGAATTGGTTGAATGTTGGTTCTTTCAACCACCTAACCTCAAATTCAACTAATCGCTTTCCCTGAATCTCTTAAATATTACACTCCCAGCAGTACGTCAATTCCCTACAGCCATTTATCTCCACTCACTAGTCCGAGCAAGTTCCTGCCATTTATAACCAACCTCACACCTTCCTTCAGCGCCTTCCTCAAACGTTTACTGTATCTCCTTCCATCCATCTAGATTTAAACACCCTCTTGATCATAATTACTTGTTCGCTCCTTACTAAATGACGATACCAAGTCTACAACCCCTCACCATTCTCTGGCTAGTGCCTTTAATTTTTTCATTATTTTTTCGTTATTTGATGTTTATATCACATATTTTACATGATGGTAGGATTGCTGGTGTCTTTTTTCTGTCTCATAAACACGCTGGATAACAGGTATATCTAGCTACTTCTACTTACACTTTAGGTCACACTACACTGGCATACACATGCATATATATACATACACACATCTAGGTTTTTCTTCTTTTTCTTAATAGCTCTTGTTCTTTTTATTTTCTCTATTGTCCATGGGGAAGTGGAAAAGAATCTTTCCTCCGTAAGCCATGCGTGTCGTATGAGGCGACTAAGATTCCGGGAGCAATGGGCTAGTAACCCCTTCTCCTGTACAAATCTACTAAAAACGAGAAGAAGAAAAACTTTATATAACTGGGTTGTCTGAATGTGCGTGGATGTAGTGCGGATGATAAGAAAGAGATGATTGCTGATGTTATGAATGAAAAGAAGTTGGATGTCCTGGCCCTAAGCGAAACAAAGCTGAAGGGGGTAGGCGAGTTTCAGTGGGGAGAAATAAATGGGATTAAGTCAGGAGTATCTGAGAGAGTTAGAGCTAAGGAAGGGGTAGCAATAATGTTGAAGGATCAGTTATGGAAGGAAAAGAGGGAATATGAATGTGTAAATTCAAGGATTATGTGGATTAAAATAAGGGTCGGATGCGAAAAGGGGTCATAATAAGCGTGTATGCACCTGGAGAAGAGAGGAGTGTAGAGGGAGAGAGAGATTTTGGGAGATGTTAAGCGAATGTATAGGAACTTTTGAACCAAATGAGAGAGTAATTGTGGTAGGGGACCTAAATGCTAAAGTGGGAGAAACATGCAGAGAGGTGTGGTAGGTAAGTTTGGGGTGCCAGGTGTAAATGATGATGGGAGCCCTTTGATTGAACTTTGTATAGAAAGGGGTTTAGTTATAGGTAATACATATTTTAAGAAAAAGAGGATAAATAAGTATACAAGATATGATGTAGGGCGTAATGACAGTAGTTTGTTGGACTATGTATTGGTAGATAAAAGACTGTTGAGTAGACTTCAGGATGTACATGTTTATAGAGGGGCCACAGATATATCAGATCACTTTTTAGTTATAGCTACAGTGGGAGTAAAAGGTAGATGGGATACAAGGAAAATAGAATCAGTAAGTAAAGAGAGGTGAAGGTTTATAAACTAAAAGAGGAGGCAGTTAGGGTAAGATATAAACAACTATTGGAGGATAGATGGGCTAGTGAGAGTGTAGGCAATGGGGTCGAAAATGTATGGGGTAGATTTAAAAATGTAGTGTTAGAGTGTTCAGCAGAAGTTTGTGGTTACAGGCGAGTGGGTGCGGAGGGAAGAGGAGCGATTGGTGGAATGATGATGTAAAGAGAGTAGTAAGGGAGAAAAAGTTAGCATATGAGAGGTTTTTACAAAGTAGAAGTGATGCAAGGAGGGAAGAGTATATGGAGAGAAAAAGAGAGGTTAAAAGAGTGGTGAAGCAATGTAAAAAGAGAGCAGATGAGAGAGTGGGTGAGATGTTATCAGCAAATTTTGTTGAAAATAAGAAAAAGTTTTGGAATGAGATTAATAAGTTGAGGAAGCCTAGAGAACAAATGGATTTGACAGTTAAAAATAGGAGAGGAGAGTTATTAAATGGAGAGTTAGAGGTATCGGGAAGATGGAGAGAATATTTTGAGGATTTGTTAAATGTTGAAGACAGGGAAGCTGTGATTTCGTGTGTAGGGCAAGGAGGAATAACATCTTGTAGGAGTGTGGAAGAGCCAGTTGTGGGTGTAGGGGAAGTTCGTGAGGCAGTGGGTAGAATGAAAGGGGTAAGGCAGCTGGGATTGATGGGATAAAGATAGAAATGTTAAAAGCAGGTGGGGATATAATTTTGGAGTGGTTGGTGCTATTATTTAATAAATGTATGGAAGAGGTTAAGGTACCTAGGGATTGGCAGAGAGCGTGTATTGTTCCTTTGTATAAAGGCAAAGGGGACAAAAGAGAGTGCAAAAATTATAGGGGAATAAGTCTGTTGAGTGTACCTGGTAAAGTGTATGGTAGAGTTATTATTGAAAGAATTAAGAGTAAAACAGAAAGCAGGATAGCAGATGAACAAGGGGCTTTAGGAAAGGTAGGGGTGTGTAGACCAAGTGTTTACAGTGAAACATATAGGTGAACAGTATTTGGATAAGGGTAAAGATGTTTTTGTGGCATTTATGGATTTGGAAAAGGCGTATGATAGGGTAGATAGGGGGCAATGTGGCAGATGTTGCAGGTGTATGGAATAGGAGGAAGGTTACTGAAAGCAGTGAAGAGTTTTTATGAGGATAGTGAGGCTCAGGTTAGAGTGTGTAGGAGGGAAGGGGACTATTTCCCAGTAAAAGTGGGCCTTAGACAAGGATGTGTGATGTCACCGTGGTTGTTCAATATATTTATAGATGGGGTTGTAAGAGAAGTGAATGCGAGGGTCTTGGCAAGAGGTGTTGGGCTAAAAGATAAAGAAGCAAATACAAAGTGGGAGTTGTCACAGTTGCTTTTTGCTGATGACACTGTGCTTTGGGAGATTCTGAAGAGATGTTGCAGAGGTTGGTGGATGAATTTGGTAGGGTGTGTAAAAGAAGAAAATTGAAAGTGAATATAGGAAAGAGTAAGGTGATGAGGATAACAAAAAGAATAGGTGACGAAAGATTGGATATCAGATTGGAGGAGAGAGTATGGAGGAAGTGAATGTATTCAGATATTTGGGAGTGGACATGTCGGCGGATGGGTCTATGAAGGATGAGGTGAATCATAGAATTGATGAGGGGAAAAGGGTGAGTGGAGCACTTCGGAGTCTGTGGAGACAAAGAACCTTGTCCATGGAAGTAAAGAGGGAATGTATGAGAGTATAGTTATACCAACGCTCTTATATGGGTGTGAAGCATGGGTGATGAATGTTGCAACGAGGAGAAGGCTGGAGGCAGGGAGATGTCATGTCTGAGGTCAATGTGTGGTGTGAATATAATGCAGAGAATTTGGAGTTTGGAAATTAGGAGGAGGTGCGGGATTACCAAAACGATTATCCAGAGAGCTGAGGAGGGGTTGTTGAGGTGGTTTGGACATGTAGAGAGAATGGAACGAGACAGAGTGACTTCGAGAGTGTATAAATCTGTAGTGGAGGGAAGGCGGGTAGGGGTCGGCTCAGGAAAGGTTGGAGGGAGGGGGTAAAGGAAGTTTTGTGTGCGAGGGCTTGGACTTCCAGCAAGCATGTGTGAGCGTATTTGATAGGAGTGAATGGAGGCATATGGTTTTAATACTTGACGTGCTGTTGGAGTGTGAGTAAAGTAACATTTATGAAGGGATTCAGGAAACCGGCAGGCCGGACTTGAGTTCTGGAGATGGGAAGTACAGTGCCGGCACTCTGAAGGAGGGGTGTTAATGTTGCAGTTTTATAACTGTAGTGTAAAGCACCCTTCTGGAAAGACAGTGATGGAGTGAATGATGATGAAAGTTTTTCTTTTTCGGGCCACCCTGCCTTGGTGGGAATCGGCCGATGTGTTAATAAAAAAAAATCACATATTAATCTTAATATTTTCACTGCCTCCAGTCTCCTGCAGTATTTAAAGACTGATTTACTCCTATTCAAAAGTGCTGGCACTAGTGTGCTCTGGTACAATAATAATGTGATATATTTAACTTTTAACACAGTGAGAAATATCGGTGGAATAATTAATGTGCAAATAGTATACAGGAATGTTGAGTATGCCTTTGCGTGCCCACCACACATGCGCAAGCGTACTGCACTAAATTCGTGCACTCACGCACGCGTACACGTACAGATCACTAGAAAAGACCACAGCAGTAGGTCTACTGGCTTATAAGAACATAAGAAAGAAGGAACACTGCAGGAGGCCTTCTGGCCCATGCGAAGCAAGTCCAATTCACCCACAAGCTAAAGCCAATGCCTTAAGGTTGTCAGGTCAGGTCACATTCACTAAGGAAGGAGCACGGCATCTGACCTAGTAGCACAAGCTAGTCAGGACCAACTCACACCCACTTACACATGTATTTATCTAACCTATTTTTAAAACTACACAACGTCTTAGCCCCTATAACGGTACTCGGGAGTTTGTTCCACTCATCCACAACTCTATTACCAAACCAGTGCTTTCCTATATCCTTCCTGAATCTGCTAGACAGTTTCTACTCACAGCCAATCATTCTCACTCAGGGCTTCCCAACCTCATGTAGGGTCAATGAGATTTTTTCTTTGAGTCTTGAAGTCATCAGTGTTTCCTCACTGAAATAAAAAAATGTTCATTCCAAGGTTCAGTTTTATACTTTACAACTAACATCGCCAGCAACCACCCAACTACCACCAACCACCCAACTACCACCAACCACCCAACTACCACCAACCACCCAACTACCACCAACCACCCAACTGCCACCAACCACCCAACTACCACCAAAGCCACTAGCAGTATAGCGAGTATCACATATTCACACCATACGTGCTCATTTCCAGTGAGGAACAACAACAGCCACAGGGACATTTGGATTCTGAAAAGTTCCCGACTTGTAATTTAAACAAATATGCTTTGATAGTAAAATTTTGCATGTTTAGTGTGTGCGATAACATATACAATCAGTAGATAAGTTCCCTTAGATTACCAAGACGATTTTACAGACATGATCAACAGTAACTGCTGAGTGTTGTACACTTAAAGAATTGTGTTTAATACAGTTGTATAAATATTCAATAATGTCTGAAACAATCATCAGAATCTTCAATCTCTTTTCTTTAAAATTCATGTGTAAGACTGCCTTCTCGTCTTTGCTTCTTATGGAATCAAAGTTAAGAAACAGACTACATGCTTAAGATGATCTCCACTGAGCAGCGTCCAAAAACCACCGTACACTGAAGAGTTAGTAATGATGAAAGATCTTGAGTACAAATAACACAGGTAAAAATGGCACAAGTGAAAAGTAGGGGAAAAAAAATGACGCACCGAAACTAAGGTAACCTAACTTAGCGTAATGTAACTTAACCTAACATGACCTGCATCCATACTAAGCTAACCTCTAACCTAACAAGCATCATCAGTTTTCTAAGTAAGTATATGACAAAACAATTAGGTGCAATTTTTCCTAATTTTCAACTGGGCTATTTTTTCCCTTGCAATTTTTTTTATAGTGATATTTTTAGTGTCATTTTTACCTGTACATTTTTTTTTTTACCTGTGCCACCTTTTAATGTGCCATTTTCACTTAAGCGATTTTTACCTGTGCCATTTTCCCGTGCACCGAGACAAATACCATCTCATCAGGAGTGATAATGGTTACTGTAGCAACCTGTTGTTACACTCATTGAATATATTGATCATGTCTATGACTATTTTTTTTTATTCTCAGATTTAATAACTACAGTTCTTTTAATCTGGTTGTTTTAATATACAAGTTATCATCAATTTTGGTTGCAATAACTTTGTAGATGGTGAAAGCGATCCTAAGATAAAAGCTCTAACCTATTTATAAAGGTGCTCAAAATGCTTTCTTCAATGACGGGTTGAGTTTGTTCTATTCGCCCACAACTCTCAGACTAATGATTTCCTATATCATTTTTAAATCTAAATTATATATTTATTTTTCATTAGTGATTAAATTCCTCCTTGGTTTAATTTTCCCTCGATAACTGACCCGCAAAGTTACTCTGGGTTACTGCAGAGAGTAACCTTTGTTGCTGTGCCATTTCTGTCTTTAAAATTCAAAGCAGTGTGGGGAAAATATAATAAAAGAAAATACAAAGTTCTGCACCATAAAACAAGACATTCCCGACAAACGCAGTAAGGCAAGCGGTCACATAACAACAAGACTTTCACCATTTATCAAAACTTCTCAGACTGCTGTGAAATCCCTTTTCCACCCACAACTTGTTCTAACACAGCTCAGCACCTCCAAGTCCACTATAATGTTTTAACAGCTGTTGGCACCAAACACACACACACAGACCTTATTGAGGCCAGTGAAGAGGCGGGGACTGGAGCTGTGAATCGACCCCTGCAACCACAACTTGGTGAGTACAACTAGGCGAGTACATATTCTTTCAACACGTCGGCCGTTTCCCACCGAGGCAGGGTGGCCCAAAAGAAAAAACGAAAGTTTCTCCTTTTACATTTAGTAATATATACAGGAGAAGAAGTTACTAGCCCCTTGCTCCCGGCATTTTAGTCGCCTCTTACGACACGCATGGCTTACGGAGGAAGAATTCTGTTCCACTTCCCCATGGAGATAAGAGGAAAATTAGAACAAGAACTAGTAAGGAAATATAAGAAAACCCAGAGGGGTGTGTATATATATGCTTGTACATGAATGTGTAGCGTGACCTAAGTGTAAGTAGAAGTAGCAAGACGTACCTGAAATCTTGCATGTTTATGAGACAGAAAAAAGACACCAGCAATCCTACCATCATGTAAAACAATTACAGGCTTTCGTTTTACACTCACTTGTCAAGACGGTAGTACCTCCCTGGGCGGTTGCTGTCTACCAGCCTACTACCTCTCCATATATCCCCCCTAAATGACTCGCACACGGTAGGGAGTGAAGTGGAACACCAGTGTGAACCACAACACAACCCTGAGTTGTGGCTACCTGGTGCGAGTGAGCCTGGGGAGAAGCATGGAACAAAGGGAAAAAAACTGAACCAAAGTGTAGAGGAGACTACGCAAAGAAATAAGAAATTTTCTGAACTCAGTATTTTGGGAAAGGGAAATGAAAAAGAAGACAAGGAATGAGAGGATAGAGCGCCAAGCCGGGAAGTGCAGGGAAGCGGAAGAAAAATTACTACCCAAAAAGAGAGAAGATAACGGAAATAAGAATGACAGTCAGTAGTTCATGCAGAATACAGAAGAGCAAACAAAAGTATATCAAAAGAACAGAGAACAGGGAAGGGATGAGAATAGCCAGGAATTTACACGTAAAGATGAGAAGGAAAGAAGAGCCACAATTCTACAATTACACAGCAACAAAATAATAAAGCCTCTGAACCGAAACGGCTTAGCGGTCATTTTAGAAATAAGATTAATACAAAGAATCAAGAAATAAGAGACGAAAAATAGTACAGACTAAGATGGAAGATAGAGAGTTCAGTGGAGACCTGAATGACAAGTTCAATAACAAGTTCAATAACAGGTTGTATCACCGGTTATTTACACTTTCTGAAAGACGAGGTGGAACCTTACAGAGACTCGACAGCAACCACACAGTAAATTAAAGTTACTAAGTAGATCTGAATTTTCAAAAGTCATAGACTATGGCTGTGTATCACCAAGATCTGGGAGTAGAAGCACTGTGTGACTCACTAGCAAGATTATACAAGTTATGGGAAACAGCGTAATAGTTTGGTGATATATATTTTGACTCAAGATCGAGGCTATTGAGGTAGACGCTGCCAAAAACTGAGGGACTGACCACCTTAAAGGCTGATGGACTGGTCACATTACCATTACCTCTCCACTGCTTCTGATCTCTCGAATTATAGTCACATCTGCATTAGACTGAAGTAATCTACCGTATAAGAGCAACGTTTCGGAAATAAAGATAGCCAAGTGGTGCACTTGTCTTATTCATTACATATAATTAAGAGAACATTTGATATTGAGATTAATTCAGATACTAGAGAAGGTCCTAAAGATTACAACAAGACGTGTCTTGGAGCTGAGAGGATTAACCTTCTGAGCCCAGACATAGAACTGGATTTGACAACCATTGAGAATAATAGAAACAGAAGGTACATTATCGTGATGTAGAAAATACTGAGATACTTAGAATACAAATTGAAATAACCAGGATGGGGAATTAGGGAAGGAAGTTACATACACAGCTTTAAGATTAAGTAGATCAGAAGATAGTAAAATGCTTCACTGGTAGGTAGGTGGTCGAGACTCACCTAAAATAGGCGAGTGCAACTATGTGATGACAACTAGGTGAGGACAACTAGGTGATGACAACTAGGTGAGGACAACTAGGTGAGGACAACTAGGTGATGACAACTAGGTGAGGACAACTAGGTGATGACAACTAGGTGAGGACAACTAGGTGATGACAACTAGGTGAGGACAACTAGGTGAGGACAACTAGGTGATGACAACTAGGCGAGTACAACTAGGAGAGGACAACTAGATGAACACAACTAGGTGAGGACAACTAGGTGAACACAACTAGGTGAGGACAACTAGGTGAACACAACTAGGTGAGGACAACTAGGTGAGTACAAGTAAGTGAGGACAATTAGGTGAGTACAAGTGAGGACAACTAGGTGAGTACAAGTAAGTGAGGACAACTAGGTGAGTACAAGTGAGGACAACTAGGTGAGTACAAGTAAGTGAGGACAACTAGGCGAGTACAAGTGAGGACAACTAGGTGAGTACACAGCTTCACTATCACCTTCCTCGCCGCTTATCTTTTTTATGGCTTCAGTTCCCGTCCTCCTTCATCGAATTTTCCCACTTCTAAGAAAACTCCTTCCCTCCTTTTTCCCCTCTCCTGTCTCCCTCCATTTCTCCTCCCTCCCTCAACCTCTCTTGCCTGCCTACCTACTTTCCTGCCTGTCAATCTGTTGTCTGTCTGCCAGCAAGCCTATCTACCTGTCTGCTTGCATGTCTGTCTGTCTGCGTGCCCACATACCTACCTGCCTCTTTCCCTCAATCCATTTCCGGTCTCCTTCCCTCCTCTCACTCCTACCTCCTTCCCTCCTCTCACTCCTACCTCCTTCCAGCCTCCAGGAATGTCAGTAGGATGCTCATCCGGCCTCCAGGAATGTCAGTAGGATGCTCATCCGGCCTCCAGGAATGTCAGTAGATATATTGTTCATCCAGCCTCCAGGAATGTCAGTATGATGCTCATCCAGCCTCCAGGAATGCCAGTAGGATGCTCATCCAGCCTCCAGGAATGCCAGTAGGTATGATGCTCATCCAGCCTCCAGGAATGTCAGTAGGATGCTCATCCAGCCTCCAGGAATGCCAGTAGGTATGATGCTCATCCAGCCTCCAGGAATGTCAGTAGGATGCTCATCCAGCCTCCAGGAATGCCAGTAGGTATGATGCTCATCCAGCCTCCAGGAATGTCAGTAGGATGCTCATCCAGCCTCCAGGAATGCCAGTAGGATGCTCATCCAGCCTCCAGGAATGCCAGTAGGTATGATGCTCATCCAGCCTCCAGGAATGTCAGTAGGATGCTCATCCAGCCTCCAGGAATGCCAGTAGGTATGATGCTCATCCAGCCTCCAGGAATGTCAGTAGGATGCTCATCCAGCCTCCAGGAATGCCAGTAGGTATGATGCTCATCCAGCCTCCAGGAATACCAGCAGTATGATGCTCATCCAGCCTCCAGGAATACCAGCAGTATGATGCTCATCCAGCCTCCAGAAATATCAGCAAGTATAATGCTCATCCAGCCTCCAGGAATGCCAGTAAGTATGATGCTCATCCAGCCTCCAGGAATGGCAGCAAGTATGATGCTCATCCAGCCTCCAGGAATGCCAGTAAGTATGATGCTCATCCAGCCTCCAGGAATGCCAGTAAGTATGATGCTCATCCAGCCTCCAGGAATGCCAGTAAGTATGATGCTCATCCAGCCTCCAGGAATGGCAGCAAGTATGATGCTCATCCAGCCTCCAGGAATGGCAGCAAGTATGATGCTCATCCAGCCTCCAGGAATGCCAGTAAGTACGATGCTCATCCAGCCTCCAGGAATGCCAGTATGATGCTCATCCAGCCTCCAGGAATGCCAGTAAGTATGATGCTCATCCAGCCTCCTGGAATGCCAGTATGATGCTCATCCAGCCTCCAGGAATGCCAGTATGATGCTCATCCAGCCTCTAGGAATGCCAGTAAGTATGATGCTCATCCAGCCTCCAGGAATGCCAGTATGATGCTCATCCAGCCTCCAGGAATGCCAGTAAGTATGATGCTCATCCAGCCTCCAGGAATGCCAGTAAGTATGATGCTCATCCAGCCTCCAGGAATGCCAGTATGATGCTCATCCAGCCTCCAGGAATGCCAGTAAGTATGATGCTCATCCAGCCTCCAGGAATGCCAGTAAGTATGATGCTCATCCAGCCTTCAGGAATGCCAGTAAGTATGATGCTCATCCAGCATCCAGGAATGCCAGTAGTCATGACTTCATCACGACCTAAGTTCCTCAGCTGAGATATATACATGACTCTCCCTTAGCTCATGTCCACAAATTATTATCGCAGATGTTAAAATAATTTGTTTTATATAATTAGCTACAAATTATTTACACCTTACACTAATGACTCGAAGTCATATGACTTGACTGTAAACAACTCACAAAACAGGGGGTTCAAACCCGTGGCAAGTCAGTCCTAAATTTAGCAGGCCCGAGGGTTATCCATTGCTATACACTACAGGAAGGCTAGCATGGGCCTCACTCTGACCACAGTGCAGATCTTCACAAACGAATCTCACACCAACATACCTGTGTCGTGCTCTAGCTCAAGTCCCTTCAAAGCGTTATGACTAATTGGGCGATTTTTTAAGCCGGCATAGTCAAGTGGATAACGCACTGACCTGCTAGTTCCAACAAGTGTTCCTACCAGCCGGTGCGTCGAGATTTAAAACTAATGGTCGATTCATTTATTTTTTATATAATAGTAAGCCACACATTATTTACCGATTTAATGAAGAAGTTATTAATCTTTGACCTTAGGCGAGAAAGAAATTAATTGGAAATACATTACATCCAGCTGTTTGAAGTATTGGAAATGAGAAGTGAACCTAAAATAACAGAGAACAGGAGTGCACCATACACAACAGAGTGCACCTTACACAACAGATAAAGAGTGTACCTTTCACAACAGACAACAGGAGTGCACCTTACACAACAGACAACAGAGTGCACCTTACACAACAGATAACAGTGTACCATACACAGACAACAGCAGTGCACCTTCCACAACAGACAAGAGGAATGTAACTTACACAACAGACAACAGGACAGCACCTTTCACAACAGAGAACAGGAGTGTGCTTTACGCAACAGGAGTGTATCTTTCACAGCAGACAACAGGAGTGCACCTTACACAACAGAAAACAGAAGAGCACCTTACACAACAAACAACAGGAGTGTACCTTACACAACAGACAACAGAAGTGCACTTTACACAACAGGAGTGTACCTTACACAACAGGAGTGCACCTTACACAACAGGAGTGCACCCTACACAACAGGAGTGCACCTTACACAACAGGAGTGCACCTTACACAACAGACAACAGAAGTGCACCTTACACAACAGACAACAGAAGTGCACCTTACACAACAGACAACAGAAGTGCACCTTACACAACAGACAACAGAAGTGCACCTTACACAACAGACAACAGAAGTGCACCTTACACAACAGACAACAGGAGTGCACCTTACACAACAGACAATATGAGTGCACCTTACACAACAGACAACAGGAGTGCACCTTACACAACAGACAACAGGAGCGCACCTTACACAACAGACAACAGAAGTGCACCTTACACAACAGACAACAGAAGTGCACCTTACACAACAGACAACAGAAGTGCACCTTACACAACAAATAACAGGAGTGTACCTTACACAACAGACAACAGGAGTGCACCTTGCACAACAGACAACAGGAGCGTAACTTTCACAACAAACAGGGGTGCACTTTACACAACAGAAGTGTAGCTGACACAAACAGTCACATTCACTTACTGGAATTAAAAAAAAAAAGCTCTATTTCCACAAAATACGAAAATATTTGGACTCAAAATTTATTTCATATCTTTAACATCGCCCTTATCGTCCTCACTGTTGTCATTTTCGTTTCTACTATCGTTATCATCTTCACTATCATTTTTAGCTTCTGCTATCATTATTATCGTCTTTACAATCATCATTTTCGTTTCTATCGTTATCGTCTTCACTGTCATTTTCGTTTCTACTTCCGTCATTACAGTCTTCACTATCGTCATTTTTGTTTATGTCATTTTCGTCTTCGCTATTGTTATTTTCGTCTTAACTATTGTCATTGTCCTCTTCACTATCGTCATTATCGTCTTCATTATCGCCATTTTCATCTTTAGCGTCTTTCTCTTCAACACTTTGCCTATTGCTTCATTTATATCGTCTTCACAATCATTATCATCCAAAGTAAAGAAAAATCTTATAGTTTTCACTATTTTGTGACTAGTTTTTTTATCGTTTGTCTTTCGTATCTTGTTCGTTACCATCTTCACTATTATCGTCCTCACTCTATTATCGCCTTCACCATCTTTCTTATCGTCTTTAATATTTTCATCAATCTTCATCTTTATTATCGACTTTTGCAACTTTATTATTGTCTTCGCCGTCTATATTATCGTCTTCACAATTTTTATCCTCTTATCGTTATTTTGTCATTGTTACCTTTCTTCTTGTCATCTCATTATCTTTCTTATCGATATCTTTCTTAACTTATCGTCATCATTCTTCTAGTCTTCCAGATCGTCTCTGTTGTCTCACCATTGTTCTCATCCTCTTAGCAAGCGCCTTTCTCAACATCATCAATAATATTAACTATAGGTTGGTCTCTGATGTTCATCCTGAACACACATCCTGGTCCTCTGTTCCTCACAGAGCTTCCTAGCATCCCAGGTCATGCCGTGTTAATGAACAGTTTGTTATCCTGGTCTCCCTGAACTTAGGGAAAGTTACACTAATGGATCTAACTGCTATGTTCAAAGTTTTCACTGTCGTATAATTGAAGACTCGGTTTTCAAAGACTGATGGAATATGAATATTTTTTTTTACCTCTCAAACTTTTCCTCCTCTAGCTAATGCAACTGCCATTACTCAGAGAAAAAATAAAAGCCCCTCATACTTTTTTTCCTGCAATGTCTCCTGTTCCCTTCGGAATACTTTTTTTAATGACTTTTCATTTAAAGTATAGTTTTTAACGTTAGAAAAGCTGTGTTGTATTGCTGCTGCTGATTCCCCGATCCTCTTAGCACAGTGGTAGACTATTCAGCTGAAAACCGAAAAGTACAGGGTTCAAAGAAGGGGTGAGACGAGCTCATCAACCGTGTGGGTAAATCTCATAACATCTGCTGTTTCTGTTCACCTAGCAAGGAGCGAGACGTGTGGGCATGTCACCTAACACCTGCTGCTCCTGTTCACCTAGCAAGGAACGAGACGTGTTGGCAAGTCACCTAACACCCGCTACTCCTGTTCACCTAGCAAGGAACGAGACGTGTGGACATGTCACCTAACACCTGCTGCTCCTGTTCACCTAGCAAGAAGCGAGACGTGTGGGTAAGTCACCTAACACCCGCTACTCCTGTTCACCTAGCAAGGAACGAGACGTGTGGGTAAGTCACCTAACACCCGCTACTCCTGTTCACCTAGCAAGGAACGAGACGTGTGGGCAAGTCACCTAACACCTGCTACTCCTGTTCACCTAGCAAGGAGCGAGACGTGTGGGCAAGTCACCTAACACCCGCTACTTCTGTTCACCTAGCAAGGAACGAGACGTGTGGGCATGTCACCTAACACCTGCTGCTCCTGTTCACCTAGCAAGGAACGAGACGTGTGGGCAAGTCACCTAACACCCGCTACTCCTGTTCAACTAGCAATAAATAAATATTTACAATTTAGTCATGTATTGTGCATGTCGCATTCTAGTAAAGAACTAAAGGACTCCCCAACGGAAATAAGCCACACTGCCTGGCTTCCTTGGGTTACCCTGGGTTATAAATCCTCCGAGGGTGATCGATGAAAGTCTTCTTCCTTTTCTTCTTCAAATCTGGACATTCAAATCGCTTAAATAGGCTTATGAATTCAGCTTCCACAAGTTTCTATATAATTTACTAAAATTTATTCGTTTCTGCCAAACACTGGTTCCTTTAATTTGGTCAAGTGCGCGGCTATCACAGGTGCGACCGACAACCTTCCTCACCAACTGAATCACTCAAGTTCCTGAGAATTATATTGAATCACGCAAATGAATCCTAATTTAACGCTTTTATGCATTTTTTTCTCGAAATAAATTCCAGATTGTTTTTATGTTTAAATGCAAGTGAGCCCCGCTGGAGGTGGTGAGTGAGCACCGCTGGAGGAAGTGAGTGAGCCCCGCTGGAGGTGAGTGAGCCCCGCTGGAGGAGGTGAGTGAGCCCCGCTGGAGGTGAGTGAGCACCGCTGGAGGAGGTGAGTGAGCACCGCTGGAGGTGAGAAAGCCCCGCTTATAGGAAGCGACAAAGCACCGCTGGAAGTGGTGAGAGGCTCCGCTGGAGGTGAGAGACCCCCGCTGGAGGAAGAGGTAAGGGAGCCCCGCTGGAGGAAGAGGTAAGGGAGCTCCGCTGGAGGAAGAGGTAAGGAAGCCCCGCTGGAGGAAGAGGTAAGAGAGCCCCGCTGGAGGAAGAGGTAAGAGAGCCCCGCTGGAGGAAGAGGTAAGAGAGCCCCGCTGGAGGAAGAGGTAAGAGAGCCTCGCTGGAGGTGACAAAGCGCCAGTCAAGAGGTGTCATGGCGCTCACAGTAAAGAATTATAACAGGTTCTAGTAGGGGATTTGATAACAGGTTCTAGTAGGGGATTTGATAACAGGTTCTAGTAGGGGATTTGACAATAGGTTCAAGTAGGGGATTTCATAATAGGTTCTATTAGGGGATTTGATAACAGGTTCTAGTAGAGGATTTGATAACAGGTTCTGGTATAGAATTGGCTAAACTTATGAGATACTGACGCTGAAAATCATACCGAAATCTGAGGCAGCAGGTAAAGATACTGGGTGGCAGGTAGCTAGAGTACATCGTAGGTGGCTAGAGTAGGTGGCAGGTGGCTAGAGTGGATAGATGGTAGCTAGAATAGGTGGTAGGTGGCTAGACTGGATGGCTGGTAGCTAGAATAGGTGGCAGGTGGCTAGGGTAGGTGGCAGGTGGCTAGGGTAGGTGGCAGGTGGCTAGAGTGGATAGCTGGTAGCTAGAATAGGTGGTAGGTGGCTAGAATGGATGGCTGGTAGCTAGAATAGGTGGTAGGTGGCTAGAATGGATGGCTGGTAGCTAGAATAGGTGGCAGGTGGCTAGGGTAGGTGGCAGGTGGCTAGGGTAGGTGGCAGGTGGGTAGGATAGTAGATTGCAGGTGGCTAGAGTGGATGGCTGGTGGCTAGAATAGGTGGCAGGTGGCTAGGGTAGGTGGCTAGAGTAGGTGGCAGGTGGCTAGGGTAGGTGGCAGGTGGCTAGGATAGTAGGTGGCAGGTGGCTTGGGAAGTAGGTGGCAGGTGGCTAGGGTAGTAGGTGGCTTGGGAAGTAGGTGGCAGGTGGCTAGGGTAGTAGGTGGCAGGTGGCTAGAGTGGATGACAGGTGGCTAGAGTAGATGGCTGGTGGCTAGAATAGGTGGCAGGTGGCTAGGGTAGGTGGCTAGGGTAGGTGGCAGGTGGCTAGGCTATTAGGTGGCAGGTGGCTAGGGTAGGTGGCAGGTGGCTAAGGTAGGTGGCAGGTGGCTAGGATATTAGGTGGCAGGTGGCTAGAGTGGATGGCTGGTGGCTAGAGTGGATGACAGGTGGCTAGAGTGGATGGCTGGTGGCTAGAGTGGATGGCTGGTGGCTAGAGTGGGCGGAAAATGCAAAGTTTGGGTGGCAGCTGTGGAAAATACTCTCCAGGAGAAGAGTGGGCGGTAGCAGCAGGAAAGGGGGCGGCAGCAGGAGAGTGGGCGGTGGAAGCAAGAGAGTAGGGAGCAGCAGGAGAATGGGTAATGGCAGCAGTATAGTGGGCGGTGGCAGCAAGAGAATGGGTGGCAGCAGTAGAGAGAAGGCGGCTTCAGAAAGAGAAGAAAAAGAAGAGGCCACAACATCACATTCTATCACACGATGTTATACGAAACCCGTAACATCCCCTAACATCAATGATGCTTAATAAAAACAAAAAACAAAAACAAAACACAAAATTCTGAAGAAAAAAAAAAATCGGCTGAAACCAGTGACCTTAATTCGAAAACACAGTGTTGACCGTAATAAAGTTAAGCAGTAAACATGAGCAGGTTTTTAATGTGCTGTAATTAGGAGATCCCCATGACTAATTAATACCATTAAGTATAACAGCAGGGAGTAGCAGAGCATAACACGAGGCCGTAGAGCGCTGGAAACGAGGCTGTAGAGCGCAGGAAACGAGGCCGTAGAGCGCTGGAAATGAGACTGTAGACAGCAGGAAACGAGGCTGTAGAGCGCTGGAAACGAGGCCGTAGAGCGCTGGAAACGAGGCCGTAGAGCGCTGGAAACGAGGCCGTAGAGCACTGGAAACGAGGCCGTAGAGCGCAGGAAACGAGGCCGTAGACAGCAGGAAACGAGGCTGTAGAGAGCAGCAAACGAGGCTGTAGAGAGCAGGAAACGAGGCTGTAGAGAGCAGAAAACGAGGCTGTAGAGAGCAGCAAACGAGGCTGTAGAGAGCAGGAAACGAGGCTGTAGACAGCAGGAAACGAGGCTGTAGAGAGCTGGAAACGAGGCTGTAGACAGCAGGAAACGAGGCTGTCGACAGCAGGAAACGATTCTGTAGACAGCAGGAAACGAGGCTGTAGACAGCAGGAAACGAGGCTGTAGACAGCAGGAAACGAGGCTGTAGACAGCAGGAAACGAGGCTGTAGACAGCAGGAAACGAGGCTGTAGACAGCAGGAAACGAGGCTGTAGACAGCAGGAAACGAGGCTGTAGACAGCAGGAAACGAGGCTGTAGACAGCAGGAAACGAGGCTGTAGACAGCAGGAAACGAGGCTGTAGACAGCAGGAAACGAGGCTGTAGACAGCAGGAAACGAGGCTGTAGAGAGCAGGAAACGAGGCTGTAGAGAGCAGGAAACGAGGCTGTAGAGCGCTGGAAACGAGGCTGTGGAGAGCAGGAAACGAGGCTGTGGAGAGCAAGAAATGAAAGGGCAGACAGCGGGAAAATGAAAGGGCAGATAGCGGATAATGAAGTAGCAGACAGCATGAAACGGACCAGAAAAGGGAAAAAAAATAATAGAAAACGGGAAAGGAGGTCAGGAGAGAGCTTACGTGAGGTAACATAGTATGAAGCAAGATCACAGAGAGCATGAAGCAAGGATCACAGAGCATTAAGCAGGGCAGCAGAGAGCATGAAGCAGGGCAGCAGAGAGCATGAAGCAAGGCAACAGAGACCATGAAGCAAGGCAACAGAGACCATGAAGCAAGCCAACAGAAACCATGAAGCAAGATCACAGAGATCATGAAGCAAGGCAACAGACACCATGAAGCAAGGCAACAGAGACCATGAAGCAAGATCACAGAGACCATGAAGCAAGATCACAGAGACCATGAAGCAAGGCAACAGAGAACATGAAGCAAGATCACAGAGAGCATGAATCAAGGCATCAAGAGCATTAAGCAGGGCAGCAGAGAGCATAAAGCTAGGCCACAGAAAGCATGAAGCAAAACTAGAGAGAATGAAGCAAGACCACAGAGAACATGATGCAAAACTCACAGAGAGCATGAAGACCAGAGAGAGCATGAAGCAAGACTACAGAGAGCATGAAGCAAGACTACAGAGAGCATGAAGCAAGACTACAGAGAGCATGAAGCAAGACTACAGAGAGCATGAAGACCAGAGAGAGCATGAAGCAAGACTACAGAGAGCATGAAGACCAGAGAGAGCATGAAGCAAGACTACAGAGAGCATGAAGACCAGAGAGAGCATGAAGCAAGACTACAGAGAGCATGAAGACCAGAGAGAGCATGAAGCAAGACTACAGAGAGCATGAAGACCAGAGAGAGCATGAAAGCAAGACTACAGAGAGCAGGATACATGTATATCATACACCAGTCTGCTCTTTGTCTTTCCAATTCCGATGATCGGCTGAGGACCTCTGTACCTCCCCCTAGATGAAAGTGTTTGAGGTTGTAGGAGTCGAGGTTGTGGGGTTTACGGAGCTCTAGGACTGAAGGATCATTCAGTTGTCTAAACACCAAAAACACGTCCATTCACAACACATTCAATAAAACCATTGCGCATAATTAATTAAAGCAATAACGAAAAATCCTAACGGTCTAAAACATTATTCCTGTCTTCAAAACAAGCACACTAAAAAAATCCTCTAAATAGTCAAGAGGTCTTCACAGACCCAAACATGGTGATATAAAAAGTATTCTGAATCCTAAAACGCTAAATCAGGCACTATTAACATTTATCACAGTTAGTGGTAGCTTCAAGTTACAAGGAATAATAAATAAATAAATAATTCATGTTAAGCGCTAAACCTATTTGGGTTATTCAGCGCAATACTTTGTGGAGGTTTGATCCTCCGTCTGCTGGGCGCGAGACAGACACGCTCTCTATTTGTACTCACCTATCCTCCAAGTTACAAGGAAGAGCAGGATTCCCTGTAAATAAGCGTCTATGGGTGAGGTGAATGTGTCCAATTCTTAATCAGCGGAGCATTTTCTCAGAGTGACAGTTTCCGTGGAGCAAGAGCCAGACACCCACATTCTACAGTCACCTGCGCATCTTCCTACTTGGCCAAGAAAATCTATGCAAGCCAAAAAATACTACTAATGAGGAATTTCGTCATTCATATACAAATTGGTAATTTAAAACATAACATACTTAGTACAGACGTAAGAACCATACATTTGTGTAACATCTTAAGTGCGATTTACATCTTCACAGTTTACTTCTCCAGTAGCGATACATAATACTCTCCAAAATACATATCACGAATTAACGAAAATATAGCTAACCCAAACATATCGTTTGTAGAACTAAATGGTTATAACTATGACCATAATTTTTAAAGGTGTGGACCGGTTAGCCAGCGGAAGGCCTCGGTCAGATAACCAAAAGCTCCAACGGCGGGTCATCATCTGACTAAGACCCGCGTCAGGAAACACTTGTCCTGTTTCCTGACAAACCTTACCTAACCCAGAAGAAAAAAGTTACGCGAAAATTAATGATTCAATAGAGATTTCTTAAATGTATGTTACCTATGCTCGAAAAAGAGGAAGGTTTGTGTGGTGCTACACAGGTACCCAGGTGGGTGTTGGTGCGTGGTGTTACACAGGTACCCAGGTGGGTGTTGGTGCGTGGTGTTACACAGGTACCCAGGTGGGTGTTGGTGCGTGGTGTTACACAGGTACCCAGGTGGGTGTTGGTGCGTGGTGTTACACAGGTACCCAGGTGGGTGTTGGTGTGTGGTGTTACACAGGTACCCAGGTGGTGTTGGTGTGTACTACAGGTACAGGAAAGGTGTTGGGGTGTGGTGCTACACAGGTACCCAGGTGGTTGTTTGTATGTGAGGCTACACAGGTACCCAGGTGGGTGTTGGTATGTGAGCTACACAGGTACCCAGGTGGGTGTTGGTGTGTGAGGCTACACAGGTACCCAGGTGGGTGTTGCTGCGTGGTGCTACACAGGTACCCAGGTGGGTGTTGGTGTGTGGTGCTACACAGGTACCCAGGTGGGTGTTGGTGTGTGGTGCTACACAGGTACCCAGGAGGAAGGTGTTGGGGTGTGGTGCTACACAGGTACCCAGGTGGTTGTTGGTATGTGAGGCTACACAGGTACCCAGGTGGGTCTCTCATGCGCTACGTGTTTTTCTCTGGTATCGTCATCCCACGGTCACTCTGGCTGTCCGCGGTGTAATGACAAATTAATCTTCAACGTTTGGCTCGTTTTCAATCTTTTTGCCTTTTTCTTTTCAAATGATTTCACTCTAAAACTAAAGTAACATACAGAAATATTTCCTCCTTTTAAATCTAATAGAAAAAAATATTCGCAAAATTAATTTTTCAATCTCATCGTCCGGTTTTTTTCCCTCGGGATATTCATGATGCTCAAGGGTGTTTTATGCAAGCGTAAGCGAAAGGAGTTAAGTTTTGTAAACATATAATAAATGTGACAGTGAAGTGCAATATCAATATTTATGATATAAAATTTAGAATGACGCAGATTAACCCATGAAGCTGAATCAACTCTCGCCGCGCATCCAGGCGTCAGCTCCTCAGTCTGCAAATACCCTGAGTTGTGTGGTGAGGGAGGGGGACAATCTTTTAGCGTTGTGGACCACTATAACAAAATAGGACAATTGGAAAATGATACAGGGAATTTGTGATCACTATTGGCTTAGAAAATACATTTTCATAAACATCAGAGGTTCAACGCTGCAGTAGTCGTACTAGCCTATTCTAGGTAAAGGCTAACTCACCACTAACTCACACATACCACTTCCTAACACACATCACTCCAATAATTAAATACCACTCCTAACCACACAGATCCCACCAACATAAACACATCACTAACACAGGCATAACAACCCAAACCCCACACTACGGCAACCCATACACCCCACTCTAAACTACAAATATCCAAAGCTCAAACATGCAGTTACACTCCAGCCCACGAATCCCAATCCAAAGGATTCATACGCCATTAACCCCCACACAATTCGTCCGAGTCATATAAAACATCTCCAATCACCATTTTAATCCACAGAAACCATTGCAACTAACACACAATACTTCAACCCATGCATATGAATTCAATCCAGCTGTAAATCTACAAATCACATTCACAGTTCTAAGACACACCTCTAACAATCGCACCTCAACTTACATCTATTCTATCCCAACATTGGGTTAAGTCAGAGCAAACTACATTGATTTTCACTAATGAAAATTAATAGATAATTAGGAAGGATGAAGGGAGTACAGAAAATTCTTCCACAGCTGTTAATAAGTATAGGAAGAGTGAAGAGAAAGAGAACGAAGACTAGGAACATGCACTGTAAGATTGATGAAATAAACAGAGAAACGTATGGGGTAGAAGGGAGGTTTGTTTATGAGACTTGGGCGAAGATGCTAGAACCAGAGACAAGGATAAGAGATGAGCAAGAGAGGAAGCTTGAGAAGAGCCTTATCAGGTTTGTAGAAGAGGTAGACAAAAAAAGGGAACAGATGGGTAAAACTGAATCTCCTTTACTTACGAAAAGAAACTTGAAAATAAAGTAAGGCTTAACGATTGCTCAGTTGGAGATAGACCAGAGACGAAGAGAAACAGAAATAGAGAAAGTAACGGATGTGTGCATCCACTTATCCTCAGCAGCTCAGCAAAGAGAGGAAGAAATAGTAAGAGACCCCGAGGAATTAAGGATCGTGAAGGAAACCTTAATTAGACAAGAAGGGAAGGATATGAGGCACAGAGCTCTCATGGAAGTAATGGGAGCTGCAAATAAGACCAGCACTATCTGATTTTCATCAGGAAGGAAAACATGCAGAGGGAAAAACAAGACCACTGAAGATACTATTGAACTAGGGAGGAGATCTCCCTAGCTCAACACAGTCAAGGAAGAAAAGATGGCAGAGGAAAGGAAAGGAGAAATAAAGTCATAAGTAAAGAGAAGACAGCAGCAGAGAAATGCAACAGGGATCATACCAGCAATTTCGAATGAAGATCAACAGAGGGAAAGAGCTCAGATAATGCAATAGCACTCCACAGAGTATAGTTGTCCATTTTCTCCTGAAGTAAAGAAAGAAGCTTACTCAGGGAACAATAAGAGATAGAAGAATCAGTGTGTTACTCAAATGTTGATAGAGTCACCAACAAATGTGAGGCCATGAAAAGGAGAGTATTGTACCTTTTACAGAGACGAATCTCCCAGAGGACTACTAAATAATAAAGAAAAACAACAACGGAGGAAAAGTAGCACTGACGGTCAGAAACGATTATGTGGAGATTCGAGAAACTGGGAAATCTGGAAATAGGAGATTTCAGAGACTATACAGCACGTAATGTAATAAGATAAGATTTCTTCGGATTTTTAACCCCGGAGGGTTAGCCACCCAGGATAACCCAAGAAAGTCAGTGCGCCATCGAGGACTGTCTTATTTCCATTGGGGTCCTCAATCTTGTCCCCCAGAATGCGACTCACACCAGTCGACTAACACCCAGGTACCTACTTGCTGCTAGGTGAACAGGACAGCAGGTGTAAGGAAACACGTCGAAATGTTTCTACCCCACCGGGAATCGAACCCGGGCCCTCAGTGTTTGAAGCGAGAGCTTTGCCAGCCAGGCAATGTCTAGAGAGACAAAAGTAAAAGTTACAGTGAATAATCCACCACCAAACAACAGAAGGCCAAAGAAGGAGAATGATCGGCATAACTGGACAATGATACACATATTGGAGAAGGTGACAGAGATAAGCGAAACTATTAGTTCTAGGAGACTGCACACATAATGAGAATGACTGGGAAAATTGGGACCCCAATGGAGGTCCAAAGAGAGCAAAATTTATGATACTAGTAGCAAACAAGAATTTTCCGAGACCGTATATGAAGAAAACAACAAGAATGAGAGAAGGAAATAAGCAAGCACCTGGTTTTTACAGAAAACGATTATAACACTGCCGAAATAACTTGTGGAGAAGCACTCAGTGCCAGCAATCATGTGGTAATAAGTTTTGAGTACTTGGTGGAAATGAGAATGGAGAAGGAAACGGAGGAAATGAGAAGCAGAAAAACTGACTATGATGGAATAAAAATATTATGAGACAATTGCTGTGGGAAGGGGAACTAGAGACCAAAACTGAGCATGAAGGGATGGAAGTAATAGAGCCAAAGTGTCAGGAGGCAAAGAAAATTTTGTAAAAATCAGGGCGAAAAGAAAAAGGGAGAGACTTACGGTTCAAGAAGAAGCAAGAGGACTTGGAAGAAAAATAAGAAACAGACCAAATCAAATGACAGAAAACCGGGAGAGTCAGAAGTTAGGTTAGGCAAGATTTGTCAGAAAACAGAAGTAAATATGCAATGATAAGACGGGAAACTGAAAGACAATTTGAAAATGTAGCATTTAAAGCCAATACTTTGGAATTTTTAAGATATTACCCATTAAAAACAAGTTTAATTTTGAGTTTATATTAAATGTTGTGGTTTGCCTTGGATAGTAACTGCGTAAGTCATGCAAGACATATAACATCATATTACTGGTTTATCTATTTTTTTTCAATGTCTTTCTAATGTTGTATTGTCATTTTTATTATGTATTATAGTTTGTACATAATTGTGCCTTGTACCACAAATGAATCCTGATAATGGTGATGGATTTATATATATAAAAGAAAATCTGAGAGATTTAATGTGCTTACACAAAGATCTTCAGAGGAATACGAAGAAGCAAGCCAAGCACATTTTATATGTTTGTACAGTATGTGTTTGTGTGACAGAAAACCTTAATTCAGCTGGAATAAGAAAGATAAGAGTTAACCATCATCACGACAACACGACAGATGACCTCTGATCTGACCAAGCATGAGTAGCACAATATTTAAACAAAATATCTCCAAATTACTTCTTATATTCATTTAAACTTTTACAACCCAAAACTAAAACCTAATTTAGAGAGGAAACTTCGGAAGTGTCGATCAGTCCTATTACCAAGTTATGAATGGATATTATCTCTCGTTACTTGGTAATGGTCCTGGACGGACCAAAACGTCGTCTAAATTTCCTTTCCAAAATGTGGATTACTTGTGAATTGTTCCAACCTCGGTAATGTAAGTTTTTTTTTTTCAAACCCCGATAATGTTACCTATATTGTTCCAGCCTTGGTATTGTGATTTATACTGTTCCAGCCCCCGTAATGTTACTTTTGTTTATGTACTATTCGGCACGGGAGAAAGGGGCTAGTAACCCCTTCTGTATACATTACTAAATTTAAAGAGAGAAATTATAGTTTTTCTTTTTGGGCCACCCTGCCTTGGTGGGATTCGGCCAGTGTGTTGAAAGAAGATAATGTCGTGCCGAATAGGTAAAACTTGCTATTTTGGCTTAAATAACAGCGCTCTTCATGCCCAGTAAGGCAAGCGAAAATTTGTGAATGCAATTATTTCGCAAAAATCATTCTGAACCTAACGAAAAAAATATATATTTAACTGTGTTTGTTTATTATTAAATTATTGTAAACTTATCTCAAATATATTTAGTTGGATTATGCTAAATTAAATTGCGCTTGTTATAATAAGGTTAGGTAAGTTTTCTAAGGTTCTTTTGGTACAAAATTATTAATTTTTACATTAACATAAATGAAAAAAAATGTCTTTAAACGTTTAAGAGAATTTTTTAGAAAGGTCTTAATTTAAATGAGTTCTTGCTAATTGACCAGTTTTGCCTATTCGGCACGACATATATATACGCATACATACATACATGGCAGAAGGTGCACAGATTAAGTGCAGTTATACACCTGCCGACAAGGAAACCAGTGGATAGATGAATAAAAATATTAAACGTGAAGAAATTCTGGTAAGGTATGAAGGATTAAATAGAGTAATTTGATAGGGAAAATGTAATTTTTTAAAATAAAGTAAGTTTTTAAGACCTCCTTACAGCAAATACAGAAGACATTACATGAACAAGCTGAGGTAATGAAGCAAAGAGAGATGACAGATCAAGAATTGGCTAAAAATAAGAATCACGTAGAGATTGAAATTAAAGGCTTAGAAGAGTACAAAACTAAACTAGACGGTAGTTATTCAGGAATAACTAAGCATAAGACAATTAGAACAGTAGGTGCAACTAGCTGAGGATATTTCTTGAAATGTGAGGGAAAAGCTAGGGAAGAAGATAGATCGGGAAAAAATATAAATCTAACGTTGACGACAGTTTTGCAGAATTCACTGGATATTGAACAATCGATGGTATTAACTAAAGAATTCACTCATAGAGTTAATATTTGTTAGAAAATTAGAAAAGAAGATTACAAGTCTCTAAATTACTGAGGGACGTTGTTGGTAGACAAAGCAGTTATTTTTTTGGCAGTGCTGAGAAGGAAATAAAATTAAGAAAAAATACACAAATTGAGATGGCAAAATGCACTGTGGATTTCGACTTTCAGGAACATCTTCTGGTATACAAACTGGAAAACGTAAAAAAGGCAAACATAAACCACGGAAAGTAACATTTACACAGATTTAGAAAGAAATGTTAAAAAAAAAAGCTTAGGATACCAATGAATTGGAGGGTTATATCGATATGTAAATTAGATAAAATCTTTAACAGATTGATAGGGAGAAATTATAAGATTTCATATATACTTTTAAAAGGTTGAATGAGGGTTGATGTGAGGAAGATAAGTTTTTTTTTTTACCTCCTAAACAGCATTCTAATACATATTGATGGTGTAATGTTAAAAACGTTGTGTGTAAATAATGTTAGGCTACAAATGGAGTATGCAGCGGTTGTATGGTGCCCACACATGAAGACAAACACAGATAAGTTAAAAATTACCCAAAGAAGAGTTACAAAATGACGTGCAGAGTTGAGCTATAAGAGTTATAATGAAAGGTTGGTAACATTACAGATGCCCATGTTGACTGAGAGGAGGAAGCGGAGACATAACCACATATGAGGTCTCCAGAGTAGATAAAGAAGAGTAAATAAAGATTTCTTAGCACATGCAACAAGGATAACAAGAAGCTAAAGTTACAAACTGAAGAAAAAATGGAGTGGAAGAATAGTAGAAAGATTTTCTTCTCAGAGTGGCTCACAAGTGGAATGCAATAAAAAAGGACTTAGTAAATGCTTAAACCACTTAAATTAAAAAGAAAAATATATACATGACAGTACTGAAGACAGGACACCACGAGAATAGCTCTGCTGCTCTAACTACAAGGAGGTAATTACACACACACACACAAACACACACACACACACACACACACACACACACACACACACACACACACACAGAAGCCATGTTTGCGGGGCACACACGTGATCCCTCATTTGTTGACGTTTGGAGGAGCCACGTCAACAGCAATTATCATCGGATTTCTTACTATCTAACAAGGTCCTCCCAGGTCACTGGCCTGACCCTTCCCCTGCCCTGCCAGGTCACTGGCCTGACCCTTCCCCTGCCCTGCCAGGTCACTGGCCTGACCCTTCCCCTGCCCTGCCAGGTCTGGCCTGACCCTTCCTGCCCTGCCAGTGAGCCTGACCCTTCCCCTGCCCTGCCAGGTCACTGGCCTGACCCTTCCCCTGCCCTGCCAGGTCACTGGCCTGACCCTTCCCCTGCCCTGCCAGGTCACTGGCCTGACCCTTCCCCTGCCCTGCCAGGTCACTGGCCTGACCCTTCCCCTGCCCTGCCAGGTCACTGGCCTGACCCTTCCCCTGCCCTGCCAGGTCACTGGCCTGACCCTTCCCTGCCCTGCCAGGTCACTGGCCTGACCCTTCCCCTGCCCTGCCAGGTCACTGGCCTGACCCTTCCCCTGCCCTGCCAGGTCACTGGCCTGACCCTTCCCTGCCCTGCCAGGTCACTGGCCTGACCTTCCCTGCCCTGCCAGGTCACTGGCCTGACCCTTCCCCTGCCCTGCCAGGTCACTGGCCTGACCCTTCCCCTGCCCTGCCAGGTCACTGGCCTGACCCTTCCCCTGCCCTGCCAGGTCACTGGCCTGACCCTTCCCTGCCCTGCCAGGTCACTGGCCTGACCCTTCCCCTGCCCTGCCAGGTCACTGGCCTGACCCTTCCCCTGCCCTGCCAGGTCACTGGCCTGACCCTTCCCCTGCCCTGCCAGGTCACTGGCCCTGACCCTTCCCCTGCCCTGCCAGGTCACTGGCCTGACCCTCCCTGCCTGCCAGGTCACTGGCCTGACCCTTCCCTGCCCTGCCAGGTCACTGGCCTGACCCTTCCCCTGCCCTGCCAGGTCACTGGCCTGACCCTTCCCCTGCCCTGCCAGGTCACTGGCCTGACCCTTCCCCTGCCCTGCCAGGTCACTGGCCTGACCCTTCCCCTGCCCTGCCAGGTCACTGGCCTGACCCTTCCCTGCCCTGCCAGGTCACTGGCCTGACCCTTCCCCTGCCCTGCCAGGTCACTGGCCTGACCCTTCCCTGCCCTGCCAGGTCACTGGCCTGACCCTTCCCCTGCCCTGCCAGGTCACTGGCCTGACCCTTCCCCTGCCCTGCCAGGTCACTGGCCTGACCCTTCCCTGCCCTGCCAGGTCACTGGCCTGACCCTTCCCTGCCCTGCCAGGTCACTGGCCTGACTCTTCCCCTGCCCTGCCAGGTCACTGGCCTGACTCTTCCCTGCCCTGCCAGGTCACTGGCCTGACTCTTCCCTGCCCTGCCAGGTCACTGGCCTGACTCTTCCCTGCCCTGCCAGGTCACTGGCCTGACTCTTCCCTGCCCTGCCAGGTCACTGGCCTGACTCTTCCCCTGCCCTGCCAGGTCACTGGCCTGACTCTTCCCCTGCCCTGCCAGGTCACTGGCCTGACTCTTCCCCTGCCCTGCCAGGTCACTGGCCTGACTCTTCCCTGCCCTGCCAGGTCACTGGCTGACTCTTCCCCTGCCCTGCCAGGTCACTGGCCTGACTCTTCCCCTGCCCTGCCAGGTCACTGGCCTGACTCTTCCCCTGCCCTGCCAGGTCACTGGCCTGACTCTTCCCCTGCCCTGCCAGGTCACTGGCCTGACTCTTCCCCTGCCCTGCCAGGTCACTGGCCTGACTCTTCCCCTGCCCTGCCAGGTCACTGGCCTGACTCTTCCCCTGCCCTGCCAGGTCACTGGCCTGACTCTTCCCCTGCCCTGCCAGGTCACTGGCCTGACCCTGTCCAGCCAGGTTACTTACCTGACCCTGTCCAGCCAGGTTACTTACCTGACCCTGTCCAGCCAGGTTACTTACCTGACCCTGTCCAGCCAGGTTACTTACCTGACCCTGTCCAGCCAGGTTACTTACCTGACCCTGTCAAGCCAGGTCACTGACCTGACCCTGTCCAGCCAGGTTACTTACCTGACCCTGTCCAGCCAGGTCACTGACCTGACCCTGTCCAGCCAGGTTACTTAACCCTGTCCAGCCAGGTCACTGACCTGTCCCTGTCCAGCCAAGCCACTGACCTGATCCTGTCCAGCCAAGCCACTGACCTGACCCTGTCCAGCTAAGCCACCGACCTGACCCTGTCCAGCCAAGCCACTGACCTGACCCTGTCCAGCCAAGCCACTGACCTGACCCTGTCCAGCCAAGCCACCGACCTGACCCTGTCCAGCCAAGCCACCGACCTGACCCTGTCCAGCCAAGCCACTGACCTGACCCTGTCCAGCCAAGCCACCGACCTGACCCTGTCCAGCCAAGCCACTGACCTAACCCTGTCCAGATAAGCCACAGGCCTGACCCTGTCCAGCCAAGCCACTGACTTTTCCCCTCTCCTACCAGGTCAATAACGTGACCTTCCACCTGTCCTACCAGGTCAATTACATGACCTTCCACCTGTCCTACCAGGTCAATAACATGACCTTCCCCCTGCCCTACCAGGTCAATAAAATGACCTTCCCTCTCCTGCCCATTACCTCGGCCTCTATTCTCTCCCTATGGAAATAAATGCTATAAAATACCGACACAATGGAAAAATAAACACATAAGCAGTATAATGTGATCCTTTATTGACAACGTTTCGCCCACGCAATGGGCTTTATCTGTTTGTGACTCGATAAAGCCCACTGCGTGGGCGAAACGTTATCAATATAGGATCACATTATACTGCTTATGTGTTTATTTTTCCATTCTCTCCCTATCTTCCCTATCATTACACCATCTACTCTCTATCCTCGCCATTTCCCCAGCCTATTCCCTGACTCTCCCTCCTGTGAATGAATGGTTCAGAGAACCGACGAGTTGGTAAATTAGACACATGTGCAACACTTGGGTATCACATCCTGTCTGACACTGCAACATCTTGGTATCTTAATACAGGGATTTCTTCGCTTGCCTATTCCTTGGGCACGACCTACTTCCACATTGAACAAATGTGACACCTCCTACAACTGCTGCACCTCTCCTGTCTACAGTATATAAACTCCCTCTGCTCATATGCTGGTATTCTATTCAAGATTGATGGACTTACAACATCGACTCAAGATTGAGGGCCTGACAACCTCACACTCCTCCTGTTCTTCACGATTCTCCTTTGTATGGACTGATGAAGTCACTGTGTGCCGAAACGTATCCTCAATAAAGATACCCAAGTGTTGCATTTGTGTCTAATTTACCAACTCTCCCTCCTACATATCTCTACAGCTTCTAATCCCAGTCTCCTCTCCACCGCCCTAGCCACTACCCCACCTTCTTGTTTACCACTTCACTGCTCACAAATTCCGTCAAGCACCTAAATTATTGAGAACCTTTGAAGTCTCTCGACCTGCAGTCTTTGAAGTGTAGGAGATAAAGACACGTCATAATTTACACTTGAAAAATTCAAGAGGAACTGGTCTCAAATCTGCACATACATAAATCGTTCCGCTTGAAGGCAAGAGGCTTCGCTATCGTTGCAAAGTACCCATAATGAAAGCAAAGATGCAATGAGCACACTAAGGGAAACCTCAATAAATGTAAAGGGACCAAGACTTTTCAACACCTTCCAATTATATATAAAGTATTATCAACAGATACCTTGGCTTTCTTCAAGAAAGAACGTGATAGGTTTCCCCACTTAATTCCTGATAAGCTGGACTGTGGTGCATGCGCAGGACTCTGCGGCTATCACCAGCCTGGTTGATTAAACCTTGTCTGGGACCTGACCAGACCCTCAGAACACTCTCCAGGTTGACTCCATGTAGGTAGGTTCTCTCTGACCCTTTCCCTTACATTTGTAAAGGAAGTAAACAATGTACGGGTCGTAAACCTTGCATTTATGATGTAAAAACTACCTTTGTAAAAGTTGTAAAATTAATATGACGATGATAATAAGAGGAAGTAGCAGTAGTAATTAGTAGTAGCTTGTAGTAATAAGTAATAGTAGTAGTAATATAGTTAGTAGTATAGTTAGTAGTAGTAGTACTTAGTACTAATAGTAGTAGCTAGTAGTAGTAACTACTAGTAGTATAGTAGTACTAGTAGTAACTACTATTAGTAGTAATAGTGGTACTGGTAGCTAACAGTAATAGTTACTAATAGTAGTAGTAGAAGTAATAGCAGTTAGTACTAGTAGTAGCTAGTAGTAACAGTAGTTAGTAGTAATAGAAGTAGTTAGAAGTAATAGAAGTTACTAGTAGTAGTAGTAGGTAGAAGTAATAGTACTACTAGTAATAGTAGTATATAGTAGTAGTTAGTAGTAATAGTAGTAGTAGTTAGTAGTAGTAGTAGTAGTTAGTAGTAGTAGTTAGTAGTAATAGTGGTAGTAGTTAGTAGTAGTTAGTAGTAATAGTGGTAGTTAGCAGTAATAGTAGTAGTAGTTAGTAGTAATAGTGGTAGTTAGCAGTAATAGTAGTAGTAGTTAGTAGTAATAGTGGTAGTTAGCAGTAATAGTAGTAGTAGTTAGCAGTAATAGTAGTAGCTAGTATTAGTAGTTAGTAGAAGACAGCACAGGTTTAGCTTTTTTTTCTTTCCTTGATCAACATTATTATAAACATGGGGAATGCGGTAAACCCGTAGGGGTCACACAGCTCCTGAGGTGAGAGGGCGTCAGGTCTCATCCAGGGAAGGGGGAGATCACAGCTCCAGTTCCCTGGATGAAGAGCTCTTCACTAGCCTCGAGACATCCTATAAGCGATTTCTTTTTAATTAGGCTCATTTAATTAGATTTATATAATTAGGAGCATCTAATTAGGTCCATTTAAAGTATTACTTTTATGGTCGCCGGGAAAGATTTAATTACATGCTAATTATTTTCTCTTAATTAGGGAACGATTGACGGTCTTAATATTCCATTATTATTATCATTATTATTATTATTATAAAATTATTAATTACAATAATAAAGATTATTGTTAGAATATCATAAAATTATTATTAATTATAATTATTATATTATAGCTGATGTCACACGGGTTATACAGTGTCTGAAGGGAATGGAAAGGATTCAGGTTTGATCCAAGGAGGGTCTGACTTCACGTCCTTGGATCAAGATCCCTTGAGCAACATCAACAGTTCTGGGCGAAGGTCTTCTGTGAGTTTGGTAATAGTTGCGTTATCATCAATATTGATTCCTTACCATCAGTAACTTGTAGAGATGTACCTGATGGGTTGTGGCTGTGTATACCTGATTGGTGGTGGCTGTGTATACCTGATGGGTGGTGGCTGTGTATACCTGATGGGTGGTGGCTGTGTATACCCGATGGGTGGTGGCTGTGTATACCTGATGGGTGGTGGCTGTGTATACCTGACGGGTGGTGGCTGTGTATACCTGATGGGTGGTGGCTGTGTATACCTGACGGGTGGTGGCTGTGTATACCTGATGGGTGGTGGCTGTGTATACCTGACGGGTGGTGGCTGTGTATACCTGATGGGTGGTGGCTGTGTGTACCTGATAGGTGGTGGCTGTGTGTACCTGATAGGTGGTGGCTGTGTGTACCTGATAGGTGGTGGCTGTGTGTACCTGATGGGTGGTGGCTGTGTATACCTGATGAGTGGTGGCTGTGTGTACCTGATTGGTGGTGGCTATGTGCACCTGATGGGTTGTGGCTGTGTATACCTGATGGGTGGTGGCTGTGTATACCTGATGGGTGGTGGCTGTGTATACCTGATGGGTGGTGGCTGTGTATACCTGATGGGTGGTGGCTGTGTGTACCTGATGGGTTGTGGCTGTGTGTACCTGATGGGTTGTGGCTGTGTGTACCTGATGGGTTGTGGCTGTGTGTACCTGATGAGTGGTGGTTGTTTATACCTGATGGGTGGTGGCTGTGTATACCTGATGGGTGGTGGCTGTGTATACCTGATGGGTGGTGGCTGTGTGTACCTGATGGGTGGTGGCGGTGTATACCTTATGGGTGACGACTATACCTCATGGGTGACGACTATACCTCATGGGTGATGACTATACCTCATGGGTGATGACTATACCTCATGGGTGATGACTATACCTCATGGGTGATGACTATGCCTCATGGGTGATGACTATACCTCATGGGTGATGACTATACCTCATGGGTGATGACTATACCTCTTGGGTGATGACTATACCTCTTGGGTGATGACTATACCTCTTGGGTGATGACTATACTTCTTGGGTGATGACTATACCTCTTGGGTGATGACTATACCTCTTGGGTGATGACTATACCTCTTGAGTGATGACTATACCTCTTGGGTGATGACTATACCTCTTGGGTGATGACTATACCTCTTGGGTGATGACTATACCTCTTGGGTGATGACTATACCTCTTGGGTGATGACTATACCTCTTGGGTGATGACTATACCTCTTGGGTGATGACTATACCTCTTGGGTGATGACTATTACTCATAAATGATGACGGAGTGTATATATTTTTGGGACGCAACACAGCTGGTGGAGGCATACTGGTTCGCAACACCAGCTTGTGGAGGAATACTGGTTCGCAACACCAGCTCGTTGATCCATACTGGTTCGCAGCACCAGCTGGAGGCATATTGGTTCGAAATTTAAATGGTGGTGGCATATTGGTTCACAACACCAGCTGGTAGAGGCATATTGGTTCGCAACTCAGATGGTAGTGGTATACTGGTTCGAAACACCATCTGGTGGAGGTATCGACGTTCACACGCTGATCAAGATATTATGGAGGCTTCCCTGCCCCTAGGTTGCTGCCTTCATTTAGGAACATTCTTTATCATTTGGGATTTCCTTCATTATTTGGAAGCATCCTTCATCATTTAGGGGCTTATTTTTACCCTGTGGAGGCTTACTTTCCAATAGCTTGTATGCTTTTTCCTGTGGAGGGTTATCTTCTTATGTGGGTCTTCCTTTCCTTCTGTGAGGCTTCCTTTTTATGTTGGTTTTATTTTATCCCTGTCGGGGCTCCCCTTGTGGGGCTTGCTTCCCTCTGTGGGGGTTTCTTTCTCTCTGTGGAAGCTTTCTCCCTGCTTTGGGAGCTTCCTCCCTCCTTTGAAAGCTTCCTCCCGGCAGTGGAGCCTCACAGTGCTCCTCATCCCACGGTCCTCTCACTCATGGATGCAATTAGGCAAATAATCCACCAGTTATTTTTTTATTTCTTTAGAATTTACACATTAAAGAATTTTTATGTAATTATCATTGTTTTTTTTTTTTACCTTGATTATACGTCATATTTCGACGAGGTTTGCAGAGCAAGTCTCCTTCTCTCCTTTCACCCGTTGCCCTCGTTCACCTAGCAGTAAATAGGTACCTGGGTGTTAGTCGACTGTTGTGGGTGGCAGCCTGGGGATGGTCAAAGGCTACACATGAAAACATTCAAGGTGTTCAAATATCCAATGACAAGGCTTTTTGGACGTAAGTGAAATTTTAGCTACAATAGCCACGCAAAAATAACAGTTAATATATATATCGCAAAAAACACTTAGTTTTTTTTTTTCAAACTGAACTGCATTTTGACGAAAGATTGCCTGAAATCAAAGCATCTCGTAAACGGTAAAATAAAATATACTTCTGGATAAAGCTGGGGCTGAAGATGTGTTTCCTAGCAGCCTTGATGGTCATATGCCCCTTGTTCTCACTCCACTCTTTTCAGGCTGCCCCTGCCAGCCTTATTAAGTACGTACTTTGTTATCATATATTTCCTGGTTTTTATATCTTCTAAGGTCGTGTTCAGTTCTTTTAATATATCCTCTTACCTGAGTCTCTCAGGCCAGTCAGTCTCGTTGCTGAACTTAACATTCTTGTCTAGTTTGTCACAATTTATTTAAGGTTTCTAGTAGCAGTATAATATGCCTCTACCTAGATCCCACACCACCAGTTTACCAACCTTTTCTATTAAGATTTTTTTTTTTCTGCGCCAACATTTTCTTAATTTACAAGTACGAGCTCTTTTTCTCCCATTTGAATGTACTGATAAATCTTTATCTATTTTATCTTATCATTTAATGACCTTATATGTGCTTAGTATATACCTCTCTTTCTTATCAGCCAACGAGGACCTTCTTTTCAGTACTGAAAAACTAAAAATTCAAAACTAGAAAATTAAATCGTCAGGAAAACTTTTGGAAATTAAAAGACTAACTTTCCTCTATAGCACACTAAGAATTTTGTAGTGAGTGTGACAAGTTAGACCTTTTTAAACGCACTTTATGCTGTAGCAAAATAAAAATGATGTAGATCATAAATGCCTAAGGCACGTAAAACGGATGTAAAATTATATTTTGTTTTTATGGGATTTAAATACACAGGAAAGACCACTATGGACAAAGGATCAGAGTTATTTGTTCCTTTCTACCTTATTTCTACGGTCTTCCTAAGACTCGTAAACCTGGTATCCTTCTACGTCCTAGTCTACTAGACCACCGGGTCCAGAGTACAACACCATGTGCTGCTCCACAGTATCTGCCACGCCCTACGAGCCCCGTGGAGGTGAGATAAATGGCAGAACAGTTGTGAGTTTGAGAATACTCACACCAGGAAAGATCGCCGAACTTAAGACACCATGACATCGAAGAAGACATCGAAAGTAACTGCTACTCCAGTGAAGACGTGCCTTGATTCTCCCTACGAGCCCCGTGAGGACGGGGATTGTTGCTAGGCTTAGACCCAGCAAGTGTCCCGGAAGAAGACGACGACGAATACCTCTTCCCAAGGCAAGACAATATGTCACGATACTGCCCCAATGGGGAGCCATGGCCGGATCACCTATTGGAAAAGACCCGGGCAGCGATATGCTGGAACGTGGAAGCAACGAGCTTCTACGTCCCATTTCCACTAGAGCTTCTGTCTTTTATTCTGTTGTCTCCTGGGTGGCCAAAACTAGCATTTTTTTGGTTCGTTTTCTCCTATTTATATCCGCCACAATCAATATTTCACTGAAAGTGTTCGGCCACATCAGACCAAGATGCTAAGTCTTGACGTTGAGGCCTTCAGTAACGTCTCTCTTGATGATCTAAAATTTCTCAGAGTGAAGGCCAAAAAAGAGCTACATCATCTCCCTATATCCACTTACGTCTTGGTTTTATTCGCTTTTGTGTGGACTCGATCTCTTTTTTCCCTTCAAGGTAAATTTTATTCCCAAACCCTTAGTGTTGCTATGGGTTCTCCTCTATCCCCTATTCTTGCTAACCTTTATATGGAGTATTTCGATACTTTTCTACTTTCTACTGTGAGATGACACTACTATTGGGATACGTCCTCTGTAGCTTTATTATATACATGATATCTTTGGTCTTTGGCCATATGAGTTTAGTCTCTTCCGTCCTTTCCCCGATGACCTTAACAACCTTGCTGCTTCCATCAAGTTCAAAGCTGATTGAGAATCTAACTCTTTCGTTCCTTTCCTTGATGTGCATAACCATCGCTCGCCGGCAGGCTTTTCTCTTTTTCTTTACCGCAGGGCAATGCACAGTTGCATGTACCTTCACTACTTTTCTTACCATGTTCCCTCTGTCAAGAAAAGTGTTCTTGTCTCTCTCTCTCTCTCTCTCTCCGTGCCCTTCACATTCGCAACCCTCAATTTCTGGACTCAAAAATTACCACTCCTCCACTCTTCACAGCTCGTTCTCTCGTGTTCGTTGTCCTCCCGATTTCACAAACTCTGTCTACTCTCATGCTAAACGCACTTTCTTCTCTTCGAAACTCCCTCCTTCAGTGAAACGTCCCATTCTTTACCTCCCCTGCATTTCCAATCTTCCAAACCTTAACACTCTGTGAAATAATACCATAATACAGACTACGTTATGTGTATAAAATGTAAACTACAATCGTATAATTCCTAACCATATATACATTCAATTTTGTTATATTATTATTAGTAGTAGTATTTATTCTGTGCACAAAATATCACTTAATATTAGAAAATATGTTGAGATTCTCTCCAGGAATTCATTCAATGGTGGTATTAAAACGACCGTTTGTCTGTCGTTGACCTCTTACAAGACACGTTGACCTCTTACAAGACACGTTGACCTCTTACAAGACACAGTACTAAGCGCAGATTCCACTTTTGATTTGCTGAGCGGAGGTCGTGTGACATTCTTGTCTCTTTCATCATATTTCATTCTTCCCATATTGTTTGGGACCTTTTACATGGAAACTTGTGGCTCAGGTGACCTAACGTCCTCAGGTTCAGTTATAAATCATTCGTGGTATCTTCTTGGTGGCTAATATTGTTGGGCTGCCATCTGACTGTCTACTTCCTGTCGTCTTCCCGTCGGCTGCCATCTGACTGCCGACTTGCTGTCGTCTTCCCGTCTAATACTTTGTGTTGTGTTTTGACATGTGTCGGCGACACAGATAATATGTACTGATGTTCTTATGGAGGATTTTCCTCACAAGTTTATAAAATAATGTTTCGTGGAATACTGCAGTATAACTCTAATGTGATAATTTATATCAAAACTGAATCTACACTGTCCATTCCCTGGTGCAGTGTCACAGTCGTGGAATGTTAATTACCCCGTCTGGTCTGGTAATGGATGCTGGGTTTTCATAGTGGGATCTGATAGGCCATTAGCTATTCAATTATCGACGTTCTAATCATTTATATTCCATGGTTAACCTATCATGATTTTCATATATATGCATCTATACTGAGTATCCTTATTCATGCAGACACGATGTTATCTATAGTGTGTGTGTGTGTGTTTATAGTCACGCGATTATTGTGACCTCTAATCGACATATATATGTCGTGCCGAATAGGTAAAAACTGGTCAATAAGCAAGAACTCATTTAAAATAAGTCCTTTCTAAAATTTTCTCTTATACGTTTAAAGATATATATTTTAATTTATGCTAATAAAAAAATTATTAATTTTGTACCAAAAGAACCTTAGAAAACTTACCTAACCTTATTATAACAAGCGCAATTTAATTTAGCCTATTCCAACTAAACATATTTTAGATAAGTTTACAAAAATTTAATAATAAACAAAACACAATGAAATATATTGTTTTTCGTTAGGTTCAGAATGATTTTTACGAAATTATTGCATACACAAATTTTCGCTTGCCTTATTCGGCAACAAGAGTGTTGTTATTTAACCCAAAATAGCAAGTTTTATCTATTCTGCACGACACACACACACACACTATATATATATATATATATATATATATATATATATATATATAATTATCTCTATGTCCACAGCAGGACTCGAACCTGCAAACTCTACATCAGAGTACACAGTACTTTATCCACGATGCAGAGTTTGCAGGCTCGGGTTGACCAGGCAAGCACCAGACGAGCCTGGCCCATGGCCGGGCTCATAGTAGAGAAACTCTCGAAACTCTTCAAAGGTATATCGTGTTCTGTTGTGGAAGTATTGTCAAGCATATAACGCATATATATATATATATATATATATATATATATATATATATATATATATATATATATATATATATATATGCGCTTATAATATTGCCTCGAAAACAGAGAAAACTGGATCTTTCATCATTCATGATAGCACAACTATAATAATCTGTATATTGCCGCCCACTCCTAGAATAATTAGTTTTATATATATTTTGAGTTGACCTGTTATATTTCAATTTCCTGGATAATGCTATTGTTAACATCCTTATTTGGTGATAAATAGGCACGGTTAGTACACAGGCCCTTCACTGTGGTAATGTAGTTTGCACTTCTGCCACTGATGCCTCACGTGCCTACTCCATTTCCTGCTTTTCTTGTCCTCCCTAATACTTGGATGAAACTGGCCGTTCTCTGACAGACTTAAAGAACACAAAAGAAGTGTTCGCTTTGTCGACACCAACAAAGCTCGTTTCTGTCATGTTAGAAATCACAGTCATTCTATTAACTGGCCCTCTAAGAAAACTGTCTACCCATCTTCTAGCCTTCACAGAAGCCGTCTTGTTAAAGCATTCATACCATGAATATTTTTCCTGTCTTTGTCTCTGTTATTGCCTGTCTTTCTCACTACGTTGTCAAATGTTCTAAATTTCAGTACACTCGTGACCTGATCTGATCTCTGCCTTCTCTCCTCACCTCTTATCCTGTACTGTATTTCCTTGCCTTTCCTGTCTGCTTTACTAGGATCTGTCTTATGGGGGTTTGGTCCAGCGTGGTTTTTGTCCTATGCCCGTGAACCAGTAGCTCTCCTATGGTGCTCCTCTGCTCTCTTGTTCTGATGCACTACCACTACTAATGCTTTCACTACTACTACACTCTCTTCCGTTACGTTTTGCCCTAGTCTTTTCCACTACTACTATTACGTCTGCTACCTACTTATTTCTACCACTACTACTGCTGTACTACCATTACCTCTGCCACTGTTACTACTTCCACTCATATTACTTCTACTACCATTACTGCTATTCTCTTCTTTTTCCTCCCTCCCGCTGCTCTCTCTTCGGCCGTTCACTTGTGACCACTGTTACCAACTCTCGCTATGATCTCTATACAGACAAACTGATCATATCTTTATTTCTCCACTGCTTCTGTTGTCTCCATATTTGCCATCTCTGTATACATTCTGGCCTTCTCCACGTCTCGCTTCATCGTGATTTGTCAGTGGTCCAAGACGGACCGAAACGTCAAAAGTTTGCTCTCCTAAGTGATGGTTATTTGTATATTTACCTCCTTATTCACAGCCAACACCAAATGGAACAAAAATACAAACTGGGGTAATGTTCCACATTGTGTCTTTATATAGTTTATGCAGATTGTTTTACGAGCGTTGTGCTGCATTTAAAAAGGGAAAAAAAATTAAAACATGACTTAACAGCGGTTGAAGTGGGTGTGGGAAGGGAGGTGGAGAGTGAGAGGGATAAGGGGGGAAAAGGGATAGAAGGAAAGAAGAGGCAGAGGAGAGCCAGTGGAATGTCGGGGCAAGTACTGAGTGGGAGAATGGGTGCTGAAAGATGTAAGTGTATTTGGATGAGGCTGAAAGGAGATGCCTTGGGAAGTTATTGGATAGAAGACGGGGTAGGCATTCAACGAGAAGGAAATGGAATGATTGGGAGAGAAGTGAAGGAGGAATGTTGCAATGAGAAGGCATAGAGGGTGGGGAAAAGACTAAATACACGACTAGAGGGAGAGAGGGAGGGAGGGGGAAATAGTCCCGACTGTAATTGATTTCAAAGAACAGGAGGGAGATGTAAGGTATGAAAGTAGAATTAAGGATAAAAGGGCAATTAAGAACATGCTGACAAAAATGAGAGCAAGAAATCTGAAGAATGAAATAATGCATTTATTCTTGATTAAAACACACGTAAAATAAGATTCGAGAAATTTACAAAAACTTCCTTATACGTATAGAAGAAAGAAATCTTATATTGACAAGGAAATCTAAATTACAAGAAACACTGATATAGTCCAGAAACATGACATAACATAGCAAACGAGACAGGAAGGGAGGGAGAAGTCTAGAAAAAAAAGGAATAGGAGTAAGGAGAGGAGTGGTGTGAGAAGGAAATCCATCTTTGCAGCTGATGAATTGTCCACTGGAGGTGTCTGTTGACAACAATGAATGGTGTGACCACCCCTCAACCCATGGGTTTCACTCAATGCTTCACTGGAACAAGTGCACCCAGTATTAGGCAAAACCAAACTGAGAGGCAGCAAAAAAAAAAAAAAAAAAAAAGAGATACAAAGCTTAGAGTGTGGTACACAAATGCTGATGATATGACCCACAACCTAACTTTGTAAAACTCTGTAAAAAAAAAAAAATCTGAAGACTAACCAAAACATCAAAGTCATCACATACAAAACTCACTAGGGTAATAACAAATTCAATTTTCCCAAAGGGTTATCTCATAGTGAGAAATGATTACATAGGAGGAATACTATAGATATGCAGCCCTAACTAAACAGCAGGCCTACAACGGACTTGCAACACAAAAAGCAAGCAATATAAAAGAAATGCTTTTGATGGTAAGAGATTTCAATCAGAGAGAAACTGATTAGAGGAACTGTGACCTGCGTGGGGGCTAGAAGAATGAAGATCAAAGTTAATATTAGGAGGTAGCAGTGGAAAAACTATTTGAGCCAACATGTGTAGGGACTAAATAATGCGGGAAAAATATGGATCAAAGAGGACAGAAGTAAAGAAGGAAGCAAGCAGAAGAGCAGACTGCATCTTCCTGGATTGCAAGAAAGCTTTCAACATGGTTCCCCATCCAAAGTTCATCCGCAAGCCAGACGAGTAAGCAAGGGTAAAGGGAAAAGTCATACACTAGTTTAAATAATTCCTGAAAGACAGAAGACAGAGTGACAGTGCGGGGAAAGTATCAGGTTGTATTATGGTAATAAGTGGTACTCTCTGAGGATCAGTACTAGGGACACTAATTTTCATGATACTTATAAATGTCCTCCGTCATGGATCGAATCCTGCGTGTGTCTGTTTGCAGATTATGTGAGACTACTGAGAAGAATACGAAAGTAAAGGACAGAAACGGCCTCAAGGATATTTAGACATGTTACATAGGTGGCCAAACAAGTGGCTGCCGGAGTTCAATAGAAACACATGCGAGGTAACAAAATTCAGTGAAGGGAAGAGACGATCAGACACGGAGTACAGACTGGGAGATGAAAACCAACAGGTATAAAACGTAAGAAAATGATTTCGGCGTAATCATAGTAAACATCATACTAGACATAATACTAAACATACTAGACATCATACTAAACATCATACTAAACATATAAACGAGAGATCACATAACTTCGAACGTTTATGAAAAAAAAAAATATTACATTGCACAATATATATGTCAGGTACGTCTTAGAATTTGTAGATCCAGCTTACTGCATCCGCCTAATTAAGTATACTCGGATGTTTGAAAAGGTGCAAAGGTCTGCATCCAAACTAGGCCTAGAGAGACTGAAGGAACTTATTCTGACGGCCCCGGAGAAGAGGAAGACCGGGGTAGGATAGAGCAATGACCCAATCACAAGAAGTGGTTTATAAAAGAGAGTAGTTTTTCTTATATTTTGTAAAATATTTTAGAACGGTTATTAAGAAGCAGATTAGGTTAGGTAAGATTTGTCAGAAAACAGGACAAGTGGTTCCTGACGCTGGTCTTAGTTATATGATAACCCACCACTAGAGCTTTTGGTCACCTGACCGAGGCCTTCCGCTGGCCTACCGATCCACCCCTTCAAAAATTATTATAATTTATATTCTTAGGAAGCACTTTTTCGGCTCCTGTGTAGTAGAAAAGTGGAATGAACTGGATGTATAAGTATTGTGGGAAAATTCTAAGCATGATTTTTGGGATCAGATGATAGGATCCTGGAGGCCAGGAACAGAGTTGTGCGTGAGGAAGTCTATTCATGGTTCCTTAACATGCTCAAGAGGCAGATCCAGAAGCCATAAATAGACTTCCTCAAGCATAACTCTGTGACACACACACACACACACACACACACATGAAGACACACACAGACACACACAGTATCAAAAGTACTGTACTTGATAGATGAGTTTCAGCACATAAAGTGTCATGGTAGGAAATGATAAGCGGGGTTCTTCAAGGATCAGCACTAGATATGTAAATGAATTGGCAGATGGGATTATCTTAAGCGTCTGTCAGTGTAGATGTGAAATTAAAAAGAACACTAATAGAAGAGGACCTATACGGTATTTAGGGATAGACATGATGAAGGGGTGATAAAGCAATTGACTACTCGAGTTCAATCCAAATAGGTACAAGGTCATGTTACCTAGGAAACGAGAGGAGACGGGAGATAGAATGAATATGGGATAAGCTACAATTGTCGACTAGCGAGAAGGCTATGGAAGGTAATATTTCACATACCATACTGTTAGAAAAGCACATAAACTGTATGACCTAACTAGCGAATTCGAAGCTAGTAAATCTAAGAATGGAATTTCAGAAAATCAATAAAAACATCCTTTAGGATAACACACAAATTACGTCAGGTCCATCATTGAATATACAACAGCAGCACTGGACCATTACCTTATTAAGCACGGACAAAAGCTTGAGTAGGGACAAAGGTTTACAAGTAAATAGGTCTTAGAGCCCAGGGGGTTCTACAACCTGACAGCCCTAGAAAAGAAAGACGACTAGGACAGACATGATAACGATGTACAAGATAGTAAGAGGAACTGATCGAACAAATAGGGACAGACTGAAATACGAGAACCAGGAAAAAAAGTCAACAGTGGAAATTAAATCCACAGACGGGACATAGGGACATAAAAATAAAGTTTCTGCCCCTGAATAGTATGGAAATAGAATGAACTGGATGTTGAAGTTGAAGTTATCGAAGGAAACCTCATACACTGCTTAGAGTAGGTATGATGGGGCTCAAGATGCCAGACGTCAATGCCGGGCGACGAAGCTCATGAGACGTGGCCATAAATCAAGAATTGAACCCCTATCTCGCACTCTCCCCAAACACAAATCGGCGAGTACAAATCGATGAGAACACACGCGAGACATTCTTCTTTTGTTTCTAGTTGTGGTTAGGAAGTGGAAAGATCTGTTTGAGGAACCTATGGATGTAAAATCCTAAAGCAGCTTAACATGCACATTTAACAAGTGCTCCCAGGTGATTAATGATATGTTAAGTCAGTCTACAGTGAGAAACTGGCCCAGCCAGCTTCTCACTGTAGACTGTAGTTCGTTTGGGCATTGCACAACTACAGCCAGGTGAGTACATCATTAGTAACAAAAGTTTGTATTCTGTATTTGTATTGTGTTTTGTATTTTATATTATGCATTTTGTTTATGTATTTTGGAAAAGAACTGTTTTATTGCATCAGTTTATTTCAAATTTTGGCCCCAGAAACAGCTCTATAAATGACGGTAATAGTGTGTATTACGATCACTTTTAAATACGCTGTATACTATAATATCCATTACACACACACACACACAAACACACATTGCATCCATTACACACACACAAACACTCGTGTACAAACACATTCTTGTTTCATCCCTTTCTCTTCTCATTGTGTGTCATTACTTTCATTACCATCCCCTGTCATCCTCTCCCCTTCTACTACTTCCTCATACATTATTATTATGACGTCTCTCACATGCCTTTTCCTTGCTTCCCTTGTCTCTCGCTCACTCGGTCACCTTTAGCGTTGTTCCTTTCTTCCATTATGAGTTTCTCTGTTCTAATCGCAATATTCCCCTTCATACATTTTTTTTTGTTATGGCCAGTTAGAGTTCCTCCTAAAATTAATGAGCATAGTATTTTGCTTTACTCTCTTACTTCCTTTTTGATATTCATCATCTCTCTTCTCTTCCCTCGTCCATCCGTCCGTCCCTTACCCCCTCCTCTCTCTCTCTATCTCTCTCTCTCTGTCCCCTTGTTATGAATTCCTCTTTGTTTCTCGTGTCTTCCTCTCCCTGTTGTATGTTTTTTCTGTCTGTGTCTGTCTGTCTGTCTGTGTTCTGTCTGTCTGTCTGTCTGTCTGTCTGTCTCCCCCTCCTCGCGTCCATTTATCTGCCTGAATTAACGACTGGATTTGACTGTCTGCACCTGAGTGACTGTGTATCTGATGGTTATACTGAATATTTCTATGGATGCTTGACTTTTTCTCGCCTATTTTATCCCCTGTCTACATATTTCACTGCTTTTTTCACTATTTCACTGAATCTTTCACTATCTTTGTATAGTTATATCTAAAAAAAAATAGCAAAAACTTTATTTACCAGTGTTTCGCTCAAAAGTAAGCTTTATTAGAGAAAGTTTCGTTCACATTTGAGTTGCTTTATTTCCATCACTGGTGGACTTTTTTTCAACTGTTGAAAGGTCAGATTTGAGCGAAACTTTTTTTTAATAAAAGGGTCACAGTTGAAGTCTTTTGTGTGACCATCCTTATCGCTGTTTCGCCCTCCAGTCATAGCATTTAATTTACCATCTGTTCTTTAGCACCGTCCATATCCGTCAATGCCTCTCACTGTCTATTTCTGCAGTTATTGCTTTCGAAGTTCTTTTCTATCGTCGTTACTTTCTCTTAGCTATTCCACCACCGACACTTTCCTTTGACTATTCCATCATTGTTACTCTCTCTCTTGCCTATTACATCACCGACACTTTCTCTTGCCCATTACATCACCGACACTTTCTCTTGCCCATTACATCACCGACACTTTCTCTTGCCCATTACATCACCGACACTTTCTCTGGCCCATTACATCACCGACACTTTCTCTGGCCCATTACATCACCGACACTTTCTCTGGCCCATTACATCACCGACACTTTCTCTGGCCCATTACATCACCGACACTTTCTCTGGCCCATTACATCACCGACACTTTCTCTGGCCCATTACATCACCGACACTTTCTCTGGCCCATTACATCACCGACACTTTCTCTGGCCCATTATTACATCATTTCCTGCAACTCACTTTCTCTGGCCCATTACATCACCGACACTTTCTCTGGCCCATTACATCACCGACACTTTCTCTGGCCCATTACATCACCGACACTTTCTCTGGCCCATTACATCACCGACACTTTCTCTGGCCCATTACATCACCGACACTTTCTCTGGCCCATTACATCACCGACACTTTCTCTGGCCCATTACATCACCGACACTTTCTCTGGCCCATTACATCACCGACACTTTCTCTGGCCCATTACATCACCGACACTTTCTCTGGCCCATTACATCACCGACACTTTCTCTGGCCCATTACATCACCGACACTTTCTCTGCCATTACATCACCGACACTTTCTCTGGCCCATTACATCACCGACACTTTCTCTGGCCCATTACATCACCGACACTTTCTCTGGCCCATTACATCACCGACACTTTCTCTGCCCATTACATCACCGACACTTTCTCTGCCCATTACATCACCGACACTTTCTCTTGCCCATTACATCACCGACACTTTCTCTTGCCCATTACATCACCGACACTTTCTCTTGCCTATTACATCACCGACACTTTCTCTTGCCCATTACATCACCGACACTTTCTCTTGCCCATTACATCACCGACACTTTCTCTTGCCCATTACATCACCGACACTTTCTCTTGCCCATTACATCACCGACACTTTCTCTTGCCCATTACATCACCGACACTTTCTCTTGCCCATTACATCACCGACACTTTCTCTTGCCCATTACATCACCGACACTTTCTCTTGCCCATTACATCACCGACACTTTCTCTTGCCCATTACATCACCGACACTTTCTCTTGCCTATTACATCGTTACTCTTGATTATTCCATCGCCGTCACCTGACCTAGTCCATCCCACCATCACCCTCATCACCACCATCACCACCACCATCACCACCATCCTCATCATCACCACCATCACCATCATCATCACCACCATCACCCTCATCATCACCATCATCACCATCATCATCACCATCACCCTCATCACCATCATCATCACCACTTCTCACGGAATACTGTTTCTCTTAGCCATAAGAACATCAGCATTTTCTTTCATCGTCAGTACACATACCTTCTCACCTTCTTCTCTCCTCCAAGTTCCTATCTTCCCTTCCTTTAACACATATGCACACATTCTCTCTCTCCCTCTTTTTCATTCTCCTCCTCTCACCTCTTGCACACCCGTCTTTCCTCTCTCTCCTTAACTTCTTACATACTTCGTCTCCCCTCTTTCCCCTCTCCCGGTTCTATCTCCTCTAGATCAACATTATCGCCTCTCTGGCACCTTGCAGCCAATCAAAGACTTCTGCCCTCCACAAACACTGTGGGTGCCGCATGCGGCCTTCCCAACAATGACCTTCTCTTTCTTCTCTTCCACTTGGGCTTTGAACCATTTAGTGATTTAATAAGCTTTTTTTTTTTGCTTCTTCACATAATAAAACATCTTTTATATATTTTCATGTAGGTTAAGTCTAATAATACTTGTCAATGTAAATGTGACATATTTGACTTTATTGGGTTCCTTCTAGGTCACTTCCACATAGTGTACTTTTCATGTGCCCATAACATGTGTGTACCCTCAAGACCATTGTTCAAAAGTGGGTACATGTACACAAAGCCTAAGTAAAAAAAATCTAATCTACAGAGAGTAATAGAAATTAATTGACACCTGTTTCCGTCTACATTACACTTGTTATTGTAACCTACGACACACACACACTGTTGTGGAAAGTAACCTTCCGACGGACGTAGCGCAAGTGACCCTACACACCAGTACTGACAAGTCACAAGGAAAGTAGCAAAGAAACACAGGTAATAACAAACAAATTGAGATGGCAGTTATTATTATATTGGGGAAGCGCTAAACCCGTAGGTTTATACAGCGCATGTGGGGGGGGGGGAAGGTATTCAGGCTCAATTCACGGAACCGGAGCACAGATCCAATTCCCTAGATCAAGAGCCCCTTACCAGCGTCAAGGAACCTCCCTTGAGGGGTTGAGATGGTAGTAAAACGTGTTAGTTACTAGCTGTCAAAGGCACGTGTCGATAGATACTTGGCCTGTGTTAGTTACTAGCTATCAAATGCACGTGTCGATAGATACTTGGTCTGTTGTGTTAGTTACTAGATATCAAAGGCACGTGTCGATAGATACTTGGCCTGTTGTGTTAGTTACTAGTGGCTAACTACTCATGTCTACCCTATTTGTATTACCTCCATGAATAATAAACTATACCATGTTTAGCGGAGGATTATTTTGTTAAATTCTCATATACTCATATCATCCTTTAACAAGACTGCATCAACAAAATAATTATTTGAGCTTTAAACATTTCCAAGATGTTAAACCTTATTGTTTGCGTACTCATTACAAAATATAATGTCAACTATATTGATTTATAGAAAATCAAACTGCAATATTATAGCGACCACCACTTCCTGTGCCCAAAATCCCTACCTTCTTGCGTATGTTTACCCATGTGTCTTCTTTTAATGACAAAAACTTTCCCATTCTCCCATATCATATCTTACCTTTACATGGAATACTTTGAAGGAAATTTATTGCCTAGAATCAACAATAAGGATATATGGTACAGATGTACTGATGCTTTTATTTTCTAATAAGATGAATAGGACCCGTTTGATACTGATCAGAAAAAATATATGTATTCTTCAGCATTAAATTTATAGTAAGAGTGGGATTCGTAAATTGTTATTGTCTACGTATATATAACTGACTTCACAGTTTACCATAAACCAACATATTTGCCAGTTATTTACACCTTTCAATCTCCATTCTAACCAGATTCAGAGAAGAGTAATCTCGGCAGTGTTCGTACTTGTACTCAGATTGTACAGCAGACAACAAATATGACGAGAAAATAGCACCATCACTGCACAATTAAAAAAAAACTAGCTATCTACAGTGGTTTATAAAAAAATCAATCAAGGGCCATTATTAGCTCCCAACGAACCAACAAAAAAATAACAGCAATTTGAAGGACACAGTTACTAAGATGTTAATTCCTTAACACAAAAACATTTTAAAGAAAATGGGAAAACTCAGTTTGTACAGTATAACTGTATACAGTTACCCTAACAAAACAAGTAAGTGTTAGCAGTGGTGGAGGAAACAATCCACCCTTCATGTTCCAGGTGTTTATGAAATTCTTTGCTAAGACTGAACCTAATCGTACCTAAGACAGCAATCAAGAAATTCAATTACTTCAGTGACCTAACACAAAATATCTTTTAGCTATGCATGAGACAGTTCATCAGTATAACCAGCATATCAAGAACCATAATATTAGTAGCTGTCCTTATCATACAAAATGCAAAGTTAAGTGAAATCTTGAATCGTCTGTGATTGTTTCATGATCCAGTTTCAACTTCACACGAGATCAGTGGAAACCTGATGCAATAACTACCCTTGGCCTGAAGTTATTTCTTCCTGCATCTAACTTGCTTTCTTCACCTGATCTTGTTTCTCCGTCTGACCTAGTTTTTGGATCTGACTAACATCATGTGACCTAGGTCAGGTGTCTTTTGTATATCGCTTGTGTCCTTGTATGCACGTTATTCACGTGTGTAATCCAGTGATTGCTGTTATCTTGGCTCGTTATAACATAAGTCATCAGCTGTCCCATCGTAGTACCGAACGGGTCGTCTTGTGACGAAGACCCGTGTCAAGGCTTTTCCTGACGATTACACAAACAGCATACACATAGTAGTATGCTGAAGAGGGACTCAGTTGTTGGCCGAAATATGCAATATATTATATTTTACTTCCCCCTCCCTCACACATACAGATTGAAGCATAGCGTGGTGTCCTTCTCTTACCTGACCAACTGCGGTCGACGATCAACCTGGGAAGCTTACCTGTAAGGGACAACAATGTATTAATGAAGATACAATAAGAAACAAGTATTATAATATTAAATATTGGATGATCTCTGCAAGGAAGAATGACGTATGCAGTGTATATCTGAAGACAAGTATGTTGTGGCCTATACCTTTGGTGTGTACCTTGTGTACTTGACGCGTGTACCTGACGCGTGTACCTAACGCGTGCATCTTACATTTTCGAAAAATGTATGTGCCTATCATGTGTAAGTGATATGTGCGCACAAAGTATGCACATGCCCATAGGTTTCTAATTCATACGAGATTTCTACTTCTCACTGCATAAACCTAAATTTGAAGCTGAATAGGGTAACCAACTACTCTGAGAATAATGGTTACTCCTTACATGTTATTCTAGACAATAATGAATAAATAAATGGACAAAAAGTTTGAACTCTCCGAAACACTATACACAGTACCTAAGATAATTCAGCTCCACCTTAAAATTTAAGCAAGAAAAAATAACTTTTTACATTGACCCAACACTTTTGTACCACTCTATCCTCATGACCCTACCAGCTCACCCTGGATAAAATACAAGCTCATGGTTTTGGCAGGAAGCGGAGATGGCCGCTTCCTGGCATAGAGCGGATGCGAGCAGTGGTAAGAATCATTTTATAGTGTTCTTATACTCACGTGTCGCCCTTAGTAAGCTAAGGTTATATTCTTGCCTGGGCGCCCTCGGTGTTATGAGGTCCCATTACGACCAGCTCCTTGACCGACGTACTCGACTCCACTCTGAGGTGTCTATATTACTTCCCATGTTGAATGTCTTCCTCTTATTCTGTGGAGATTATGCTTAGTGAATTACTGTGGTGTTTCAGCGTTCTTCCAACCAGTGGGGGTCGTTTTGCCGACCAATGTACTCATTCTATTGACCAGTGTGGTCATTCGATTGGCCAGTGTGGTCATTCTATTGACCAGTGTGGTCATTCTATTGGCCAGTGTGGTCATTCTATTGGCCAGTGTGGTCATTCTATTGACCAGTGTGGTCATTCTATTGACCAGTGTGGTCATTCTATTGACCAGTGTGGTCATTCTATTGACCAGTGTGGTCATTCTATTGACCAGTGTGGTCATTCTATTGACCAGTGTGGTCATTCTATTGACCAGTGTGGTCATTCTATTGACCAGTGTGGTCATTCTATTGACCAGTGTGGTCATTCTATTGACCAGTGTGGTCATTCTATTGACCAGTGTGGCTTCTGACAGTGTCCTTTTCCTATTGACCAGTGTGGTCATTCTATTGACCAGTGTGGTCATTCTATTGACCAGTGTGGTCATTCTATTGACCAGTGTGGCATCTATTGACCAGTGTGGTCATTCTATTGACCAGTGTGGTCATTCTATTGACCAGTGTGGTCATTCTATTGACCAGTGTGGTCATTCTATTGACCAGTGTGGTCATTCTATTGACCAGTGTGGTCATTCTATTGACCAGTGTGGTCATTCTATTGACCAGTGTGGTCATTCTATTGACCAGTGTGGTCATTCTATATTGACTCAGTGTGGTCATTCTATTGACCAGTGTGGTCATTCTATTGACCAGTGTGGTCATTCTATTGACCAGTGTGGTCATTCTATTGACCAGTGTGGTCATTCTATTGACCAGTGTGGTCATTCTATTGACCAGTGTGGTCATTCTATTGACCAGTGTGGTCATTCTATTGACCAGTGTGGTCATTCTATTGACCAGTGTGGTCATTCTATTGACCAGTGTGGTCATTCTATTGACCAGTGTGGTCATTCTATTGACCAGTGTGGTCATTCTATTGACCAGTGTGGTCATTCTATTGACCAGTGTGGTCATTCTATTGACCAGTGTGGTCATTCTATTGACCAGTGTGGTCATTCTATTGACCAGTGTGGTCATTCTATTGACCAGTGTGGTCATTCTATTGACCAGTGTGGTCATTCTATTGACCAGTGTGGTCATTCTATTGACCAGTGTGGTCATTCTATTGACCAGTGTGGTCATTCTATTGACCAGTGTGGTCATTCTATTGACCAGTGTGGTCATTCTATTGACCAGTGTGGTCATTCTATTGACCAGTGTGGTCATTCTGTTGACCAGTGGTCATTCTATTGTGTCATTCTATTGACCAGTGTGGTCATTCTATTGACCAGTGTGGTCATTCTATTGACCAGTGTGGTCATTCTATTGACCAGTGTGGTCATTCATTGACCAGTGTGGTCTTCATTTACCAGTGGTCATTCATTGACCAGTGTGGTCATTCTATTGACCAGTGTGGTCATTCTATTGACCAGTGTGGTCTTTCTATTGACCAGTGTGGTCATTCATTGACCAGTGTCATCTATTGACCAGCCAGTAGTCATTCTCCCACCAGTGGTCAATTCTACGGACCCGCGAGGTCATTCATGAAGTTGGTGACAACGAGCCAAAGAGTCATGGTTCGACCAGTGTGGCCACACACGGTGGCCACACACGGTGGCCAGTCAAGATGATGAAATTGATCAATTTTTAAGCCCTCGGGGTTCCGTATTTTGGTCTTGAAAGCAGGTGGTGCTGGAGACCAAGTGCGAGCCTCGCGGCCAGGGCACACGCAGTGTATTCTTTGCTCAGGATTTAAAAAGAAAATTATATAAAGGGATGCTATTGTTAGGTATAATTCTTTTCTTATCTTTACTCTCGTATTTGTTCGTATCCTAATAGGTCTTATTTTATTAATATTTTTTCTAGATATGACTGATGAGATATGCTTAACACAACAAATTATCTTTCCTCCACTATCTCTTCTCTTTCTTCTCTCCCTTAAATTCTCTCTCTCTCTCTCTCTCTCTCTCTCTCTCTCTCTCTCTCTCTCTCTCTCTCTCTCTCTCTCTCTCTCTCTCTCTCTTCTCTCTTTACCGGTAAGCCAGTGGAAGGCCTCGGTCAGATGACCAAAAGCTCCAGTGGCGGGTCATCATATGACTAAGACCCGCGTCAGCAAACACTTGTCCTGTTTCCTGACAAATCTTACCTAACCTCACCTCTCTCCGCTCTTCCCTACTCTTTTTCTCCTCTTCCCTCCCCAACGCATTCATTTATCTCCTCTCCCTCTTTAACCCCTGTGGTTTAGCGCTTCTATTTGATTATAATAATAATAATAATCCTCTCCCTCTTACCCTCATTCATCTCTCATCCTCGTACCTCTGTCATGTACTCAACAGTTGTACTGTGTACTGTCTCGTTCTCATGCTTTAGGACACCTGATCCACGTACCTCTGTTTTGTACACAACAGTTGTACTGTGTCTATTTTCTTGAATTAATAAACTTAAATCTCCTTTTAATTAAAAAAGGGTATCCTAAAAACACAACTAAACTTAAAAAAAAAGATCAAATTTACCAAATTATTTCAGATACCACTACTGGTAGTCCTTACCCTATCATTTTTTAATTTAAAAAAAGCTTTAAAACAACGTTTAATTTTGCCAATAATGTTTTAAATCTCAAAAAAATAAATATTTCCTATAGCATATAAATTTGACACAAATTGACGGATTTAGGGGACTGTTTTTTTTTTTTCAAAATAATAGAAAATTGTATCGCCAACACAGTGTCCGAATAAATCATACTGTTCACATATTTTTGCTGCCTCAGTCGTGGTAGAGAATCTTTATCTAACTTTACTGTAAGTGTCCCTGGTAATTAGAAGAGATATGATCATTTTTGAGTGCATTAATATATATATATATATATATATATATATATATATATATATATATATATATATATATATATGTCGTGCCGAATAGATAAAAATTGGTCAATTAGCAAGAACTCATTTATTGTAAAAATTAATAATTTTGTACCAAAAGAACCTTAGAAAACTTACCTAACCTTATTATAACAGGCGCAATTTAACTTAGCCTAATCCAACTAAATATGTTTTAGATTAGTTTACAATAATTTAATAATAAACAAACACAATGAAATATTTTTTTCGTGAGGTTCAGAATGATTTTTGAGAAATTATTGCTTTCACAAATTTTCGCTTTCCTTATTCGGGAAGAAGAGCGTTGCTATTTAAGCCAAAATCGCACGACATATATATATATATATATATATATATAAATATTATTTAATATAAGCGAGACTCGAACCGCAAACTCTGCATCAGATTAACTAGTACTTTACCACGGAGCTAGACCCCAGTACGTGGTAAATTACTGGTTACTCTGATACAGAGTTTGCAGGTCCGAGTCCTGCTGTGGACGTAGAGACAATGTTTGTAAATAATTTCGCATTTCGCCTGTTTGCAGTTTGGAAATTCAAGGTCATTTGAGCGTTGGCTGAATGATTGTATTCCTATTCTGGCATTTCTCAGCCAATTTGCATTTAGCACATAAATTCCGTTAATTCTTTTAAGCAACATATTTTAGCATCAATCAACTGGTTTTGGCTCTGAACGTGAATGATATATATATATATATATATATATATATATATATATATATATATATATATATATATATAATATATATATATATATATATATAATATATATATTAAAATATATATATAAATATATATATATATATATATATATATATATATATATTTGGCCCTATCTAACAATGGTAGTTAGGTAATTACCTCACCGGCCGGCAGTCAAGGGGTTACGTCATCAGACCTGATGTTTGACTGCCGGGCCGGCTTGACTGACAGTGTCATCGAGACTCTCCCTAGTCAACACTGGAGAGTGCTAACGAGACTCCCATATACAACACTGGAGAGTTCACCAGCTCCTGATACACCTAGGAGGTGAGACTCTCCTGATACACCTAGGGAGTGTACGAGACTCTCCCATATACACTGCTGGAGAGTGTCAGCGAGACTCTCCCCTATACAACACTGGAGAGTTCACTAGCTCCCTGATACACCTGGGAGTGTTCAACAGACAGACCTGGAGATTGACTCTTCGTGCTGGTGACGGCCTTAGACTATCTACTGGCTTATTCACCGTACCGACTGTGTTCCTGAGACTATGTACCTGAAAATGGACTGTTGTACCTGAACTTATGTACCTGAAAGTGTGTGACACTGGTAACAGGTGGTGTCTTGTGTGACACTGGTAACAGGTGGTGTCTTGTGTGACACTATGTGGTGTCAGGTATTTAGTGGTGTAGTCAGTCAGAGTTTGTGACGATGGCACGACACAGGTTGAGTCGTGTATTTGATGTGTGTCATAACGCGGTGAAAAGGTTTTATTAGAGATGGGTTCATGATGCAAGGAAGGTGTCTTATGGGCACAGAGAGAAGGGTGTCGTGTGACACAGAAGAGAAGGCGTGTCGGGTGACACCGGGGGCGTGTCATGTGACACAGAGAACGGGTGTCAGGGGACCCCGTGAGAAGGCGTGCCATAAGACAAAGAAGTATCATGACAAGGTGTGGTAGTGTCCTGCGTGACACTTGAAGATGGTAGCGACTTGACACTACACCGAATACTTGATTTTACTTGTGACTTTTATCTAGTACTGTGATTTTGTGTAAATGTTTTTACACAGATTATTAGATTATATGTTTTTATTCAGATTATATGTTTTTATATTAATAATATATATTTAATATAATAAAAATCTGAAAAACGATATTTTACTCAGTATCCCAAACAGTCGTTTATTACAAATGCTTCTTTATTTGTAATATGAGTGGCCTGTCCGGGAGCATATTGTTTGTCCGGGAAATGACTGTTTGGGATAAAATTTATTACATAGTACCTGAATCTTTGTGTGTCGGTCATTCTGTGGTGGGGGTGTTACGGCCCCCTATCTAACAATGGTAGTTAGGTAATTACCTCACCGGCCGGCAGTCAAGGGGTTACGTCATCAGACCTGATGTTTGACTGCCGGGCCGGCTTGACTGACAGTGTCATCGAGACTCTCCCCTAGTCAACACTGGAGAGTGCTAACGAGACTTCCATATACAACACTGGAGAGTTCACCAGCTCCCTGATACACCTAGGGAGTGTACGAGACTCTCCCATATACACTGCTGGAGAGTGTCAGCGAGACTCTCCCCTATACAACACTGGAGAGTTCACTAGCTCCCTGATACACCTGGGAGTGTTCAACAGACAGACCTGGAGATTGACTCTTCGTGCTGGTGACGGCCTTAGACTATCTACTGGCTTATTCACCGTACCGACTGTGTTCCTGAGACTATGTACCTGAAAATGGACTGTTGTACCTGAACTTATGTACCTGAAAGTGTGTGACACTGGTAACAGGTGGTGTCTTGTGTGACACTGGTAACAGGTGGTGTCTTGTGTGACACTATGTGGTGTCAGGTATTTAGTGGTGTAGTCAGTCAGAGTTTTGACGATGGCACGACACAGGTTGAGTCGTGTATTTGATGTGTGTCATAACGCGGTGAAAAGGTTTTATTAGAGATGGGTTCATGATGCAAGGAAGGTGTCTTATGGGCACAGAGAGAAGGGTGTCGTGTGACACAGAAGAGAAGGCGTGTCGGGTGACACCGGGGCGTGTCATGTGACACAGAGAACGGGTATCAGGGGACCCCGTGAGAAGGCGTGCCATAAGACAAAGAAGTATCATGACAAGGTGTGGTAGTGTCCTGCGTGACACTTGAAGATGGTAGCGACTTGACACTACACCGAATACTTGATTTTACTTGTGACTTTTATCTAGTACTGTGATTTTGTGTAAATGTTTTTACACAGATTATTAGATTATATGTTTTTATTCAGATTATATGTTTTTATATTAATAATATATATTTAATATAATAAAAATCTGAAAAATGAGATTTTACTTAGTATCCCAAACAGTCGTTTATTACAAATGCTTCTTTATTTGTAATAATATATATATATATATATACGTATTGAGAGAGAGGACGCTTTTCACTGCCTATTAAAATCTCTTTAAAACGTGGAAAACTCAAGAAAAACAAAGACAGATAATACTGTGGTAATCATATTGAATGAAAAATACAGTGACCGTGTGGGTATTATGTACGAATTACGCTCATTCGATAACAGAAAAAAAAAATATTTTCAGTCTGCTTCTGATCTTTATCAGGCAGACTAAAAAAATTTTCGGGAGACAACTTGAAGGCTGAGGGACTAATTACCTCATCATCTACTGTCTTCTGCACATAGTTCTGCACGGCTGAGGGACTAATTACCTCATTTCCTAAACCTTCAAGTTACCTCTGTGTTGTACTGATAAAGCCACTGATTGGCACAACATCTTCAAATAAAGATATTCAGATGTTGTATGTGTATTATTCCTCAGTTATTGGTTTCTCATGTTTGTTTGTTTTTGACAAAAAATTATCTATTCTTGGGGGATAAGAGAAAATTATGTTTTATTTTCTCTTATGCTTTATGCCTCTGTGGAAAAGGATGATTAATTTCTGCTGTGTTTTCTTCGAGAGTCAGTTTATTTGTTCTATAATAGTTTTGCTTGGCCTTAGGTAAACCACCTTTGTTGCAGTAATCAGGCTATCCAGGCTTTTTCAGCTGTTGCAGCGAGGAAATTGCTTGCACTAATAGGCTTGAGCCGCATATCCGGCAAACTCTGAGAAACAGATTAGGTATCGTGCTTTTCTTCGTAAATTTCAAAGTTATTTCTGAAAAAAATGCACATAATTTGGTGTAGGCTTTCTGTATACGTACGTACATTGAAATTAATTTGTTGAACGTTTTAGATAACTAGTATATTTAACCTATTATTTAACCAATTATTTTATTTTTAAGTAATGGAAGGGCTAAATTAGTTTTTTTTTTTTGAAAAGGACTGAAAAATCGCCCAAGTCGTTGTCTCAGAAGTGAAAATTTGGTCAACATAGCAGTAATTCGGTTTCAAAAGACTCCATATGAATCTTGGATAATAGTGGCTGGCAAGAGAGAACTCCCATTACTGCAGCCGCTTCTCTGTCAGAAGAATTCAATCTTGAAAGAAAAGACATTGGTAGAAACGTAGAGCTTCATTATTTTAGGGTGTTACGGGGAATTTGGCTAGATGTGGAATTAACATGTTGGATATCAATGTTAATATATCGTCAGTAGGTACCCCTGTTGTTTATATTTAAATATCGTGTTCTAGTAAAATCCTCAGAGTGGATTAAATGTGAATTGGAAAAGATGTACGCATAAACAGTGAGAGTCTTTAAGAGTATATTCTTGGCAAACAATAAAAATAAGGTAGCTTACGACTGATAGTTTTGAGTTTTCCCTGAATGTCAATGTGTGCTTTATTACCTCTAATTCTTCTGGCGTCTTTACTGAATTTAACACTGATCTGAACAACGGAATCCTGGATAGCTTTTTGTATTTGTATAATTTAATAATTCTTATGATTTTTAATTATAATCAGATACATTCAATATGATAATTTTGCCACCCTTATCAAATTTGGTTAATATAATATTATGGTCCTTTTTCAATTTAATTGTAGAAGTGTTTAACCTTTTCTAGTGGTTGGTACTGGCTGACCAGTAGGAAGATGGAAGGCAGACAAATTAATGACGCATGAAATCGTAATAACAGGATTGCAAACAAATCAGGGAACGGGTGGGGCTTGAACCCCTGGCAAGTGAGTCCTAAAACTCACAGCTGGCTGAGTGGTTAACGCACTGGCCTGAGAGTTTGGGTTCAACCCCCATCCATTCCCTGATAAATTAATGACGTTGTCGGTGTAGCTAAAGTGACGTCAAACACAGTTATGGTATAACATCCGAATATTTCTTAATAGTTTGATGCTTTGGATGCTAAGTCTTTGAGAGCTTGTTTCTCGATCGTCACTTTTTTTGAAGTTCCTCTTAATGTCACTTATCAAGAATGTCTTGTAAATATGGCTTAATGTAATGTGGGAAGGTAACCACTGTAGCAGCCAGTTATATTATTTTAGTTATAGCTCCAATTATGTGGGGATGGGAGGGAGTTACACTTTGCATTTAAATGCAAGTGTCCATTGCATCTACAATACAGGTAGTGTTTGGGACTTGTGCTTAACCTTCAAAACAGGAACTATATTTATTCATTTATGTCTCTCTCTCTCTCTCACACACACACACACAAACACAAACTCTAAACACACACACACACACACTAACACACGTACACCAAGAAAATCAAGCAGCAACAGACCCATGAACCAAACAAATATGACTGTTTTCAGAATATACCTAGAGTGGAGATGTTGGAGGTCAAGGAGATGGTGGAGGTCAAGGAGATGGTGAAGGTCAAGGAGATGGTGAAGGTCAAGGAGATGGTGAAGGTCAAGGAGATGGTGAAGGTCAAGGAGATGGTGGAGGTGGCTAAGTTGGCCAGGAAAGCCGGCCACTTCAGCGGTTAACAACTGTCAACAAAGAACGCCCCACAACATTTCTTCAGTGTGAACCTGGTACTTGAGTCAAGGTGATTCAGGTGCAAACTTCCAGCGCCACAACAAAGATTCAACTCTCGCAAAGTTATCGCCAAGTCGGAAATCCAGGAAAATTTTGACATACACATAAAAGTTATCCTTGGACTCCCTCTTCCTTTCATCTCTCCTCCTCCTCTGTCGTTTCTCTCCCCTCCCTTTAGAGGAAGAGAAATATGACATCCATTTGCAGGTATTCATTTTTCCTATAGGAATTGAAAAATACAAATAATTGTTATGTTTGCACGTCCGACATCAATTGTTCAGTGAGGGTAAGACTGAACTAGGCCTGGGACGCGTTTTACAAGTAGGCTTACGCAGTACCTACCACTGGATCATGAAGGCTTACGCAGTACCTACCACTGGATCATGAAGGCTTACGCAGTACCTACCACTGGTTGAAAGAAGCTTATACTTCTATCATTGGTTTTTGGAGGCTTACTATAGTATACACTACTGAGTCAAGAAGGCCTACACAGTGACCACCACTGGATCAAGGAGGCTTATACAGTGACCACCACTGGATCATGAAGGCTTGCTCAGTGACCACCACTGGATCAAGGAGGCTTACAGTGACCACCATTGGGTCATGAAGGCTTACATAGTACGTTACAGCAGCATGGAACCTCACCTCAATATATTTAGAACCTTTAGAATATATCTCAATTAATCCACGGTATAAGTCAGCCAGGTTTTAATACCTTCAGAAAAAGTCCACTTATTCACCCCCAACGCACGCACGCACACGCACGCACACACACGCACACGCACGCACACAAACTTCAAAGAAAATCTAGAATCTAGAGCCTGACCAGACGGTTCGAGGTACGTACGTTGGGTTGCGTGCGGTCGGCAGTAACTGTCTGGTTGATCAGGCCCTGATCAACCAGAGGGTTTACCGGGGGTCAGCGCCCCCGGTAAACCCTCCAAGTAAACTCCAGGTACCCTTATACATCAAGCTCATGAGAAGAATTCAGAGACAAAGACTGCAATAAGTTGTAATTAGATGAAAACAATTTATAGGAATGGTCAGAAATGTAATTGTTCGAATCCGACATAAGCAAATGGAAAATAGTGAGAATAGGAGAGGGTGTAAGCAGACCAGGCAGAGTGTACCACGTGGTCGAGATGACAATAAAAGACCCAAGCTAAAATTCCTAAGCATCAACTTCACAATAAACCCGTCACCTGTTTCCCAAATAAATGGAACCAAGGCGCCATACAAAATTCTAAGGATACATTCAAAATAAATATACGTGTGAATAAATAAATAATAAAAATATATATATATTTACATATATACACATACATACATACATATTCAATGCAATCGAACCCAGGACTTCTCACTACCCTCACAAGAATCAGCTCAGATCCCTGACAGGAAACAGACGAAGTCATAACTGACAATCACAACCAGAATAGGAAATAAAAACATTTGAATAGAAGATATGAAGCAACACTCAGACCCAAGAACCACACCTGATGCTTCACCTCAACGGAAATAAGCCACACTGCTGGCTTATCTTGACCCTTCAAGGAAACCTCCAGTTGTTCAGTGGAATAAAGATAACAAAATTGAAAACAATAAAAATATACCCTAACACAGAAGAATGAAACTTAAGACGACGTTTCGGAACGACATGGACCATTGTGACGTTTCGGACCGACTTGAACCAATATGACGACGTTTCGGACCGACTTGAACCAATATGACGACGTTTCGGACCGACTTGAACCAATATGACGACGTTTCGGACCGACTTGAACCAATATGACGACGTTTCGGACCGACTTGAACCAATATGACGACGTTTCGGACCGACTTGAACCAATATGACGACGTTTCGGACCGACTTGAACCAATATGACGACGTTTCGGACCGACTTGAACCAATATGACGACGTTTCGGACCGACTTGAACCAATATGACGACGTTTCGGACCGACTTGAACCAATATGACGACGTTTCGGACCGACTTGAACCAATATGACGACGTTTCGGACCGACTTGAACCAATATGACGACGTTTCGGACCGACTTGAACCAATATGACGACGTTTCGGACCGACTTGAACCAATATGACGACGTTTCTGGACCGACTTGAACCAATATGACGACGTTTCGGACCGACTTGAACCAATATGACGACGTTTCGGACCGACTTGAACCAATATGACGACGTTTCGGACCGACTTGAACCAATATGACGACGTTTCGGACCGACTTGAACCAATATGACGACGTTTCGGACCGACTTGAACCAATATGACGACGTTTCGGACCGACTTGAACCAATATGACGACGTTTCGGACCGACTAGAACCAATATGATGACGTTTCGGACCGACTTGAACCAATATGACGACGTTTCGGACCGACTAGAACCAATATGACGACGTTTCGGACCGACTTGAACCAATATGACGACGTTTCGGACCGACTGAACCAATATGACGACGTTTCGGACCGACTTGAACCAATATGACGACGTTTCGGACCGACTTGAACCAATATGACGACGTTTCGGACCGACTTGAACCAATATGACGACGTTTCGGACCGACATGGACCATTAATGGTCCAAGACGGACTGAAATGTCATCCTAAAGTTTCATTGTCCTATGTGCAAGTATTTATTTGTTGCTCCAGTCATGTTATTCTCCATTTTTATTCTTCAGAGTGAACATGAACTGACAAGAGTGAACACAAGTGGACGAAACAAGAACAACTATAACAGTGTACAAGACGCAGCCATGTGTGAGAGCACCAGCTGGAGTGTGAGAGCGCCAGCTGGAGTGTGAGAGCGCCAGCTGGGGTGTGAGAGCGCCAGCTGGGGTGTGAGAGCGCCAGCTGGGGTGTGAGAGCGCCAGCTGGAGTGTGAGAGCGCCAGCTGGAGTGTAGAGCGCCAGCTGGAGCGTGAGAGCACCAACTGGAGTGTGAGAGCACCAGCTGGGTAGATTATACACTCACTGGTTCAGTCACCTGTTGTCTTACTCTTCACTCACCACGGTTAGTTTACATTCCGTCCAAAGCATTTGCATAAATGACAGTCAGGTGATGACAGAGGTGGTTTGCCCCGAGAGAGAGAGAGAGAGAGAGAGAGAGAGAGAGAGAGAGAGAGAGAGAGATGAAGGGAAGGAACTACTAGGATGTAGGAGAGAGAAGTTTTTTTTATGAGGTCGTTGCCGACACCTGTTATAGATGAAGAAGAAGGAAGTGTAGGGAAGGAAGTGTAGGGAAGGTAGTGTAGGGAAGGTAGATAGAGGTATGTTTTGTTGTAGATTCGCCGGTATAATAGCCCGGCCTGACCTTGGTTCCCTGTCGAAGGAGTGTCTCAGACCAATGTCTGCCATGGGAGGAGGTTCAAATACCTCTTCTTCTGAGACCAGCTGTTCCCAGGGATAGCCACATTCCCCGCCCCCACGGGGCTCGGAGGAAGAAGCCAGGCACCTTGGGCTGCCACAAACCCGCCCACACTGAGCTTCAGTGTTACAGCTGCATAGCAGCAAACGATGTCAGGAGGTGCAAAGGCAGCAAGCACAACCGGATCCTTTTGGAGTCTCACCCCAGCTTCGGGCATTAAGCCTGAGTGCTGGGGAAGCTCATGAATGCTTCTTGCTATGTGTCTTGTTGCTGCTGCTACACTTGTCCGTTGCACTCTTCTGAGATAGAGGTGGGTAGGTGAAGATGTATGTACTTACTTAATTGTGGTTGCAGGGGTCGAGTCGTAGCTCTCGGCCCCACGTCTTTACTGGTTGCTACTAGGTCCTCTCCCTGCTCTATGAGCTTTATCATACCTCATCTTAAAACTATGTATGGATCCTGCCTCCACTACGTCACTTTCCAGACTATTTCACTTCCTGACAACTCTATGACTGAAGAAATACTTCCAAACATCCCTTTGACTCATCTGAGTCTTCAACTTTCAATTGTGACCCCTTGTTGCTGTGTTCCATCTCTGCAACATCCTGTCTCTGTCCACCTTGTCAATTCTCTCAGTATTTTATATGTAGTTATCATGTCTTCCCTATCCTCCTGTCCTCCAGTATAGTCCGGCCTTTCTCCGTAGGACATTGCCCTTAGCTCGGGGACTAGTCTTGTTGCAAGCCTTTGCACTCTCTGTTTTTTCTTGAAGAACGCGCGCGCGCGCGCGTGTGTATGTGTACATATGAGAGAGAGAGAGAGAGAGAGAGAGAGAGAGAGAGAGAGAGAGAGAGAGAGAGAATTTGCTTGGTGTAAAGGTTATGGCCAATTCATTGGTCCCAACCATTGACAGTTTACCATTTCTTTACCATTCTTATATTACTGAAATACATCCTTACATCCGTGTGGCTCATTAGAATGTGCAGTTCCCATGTTTGAATGTTAACTCCCTCGTTATTCTCTGCAAGTCTAAGTTAAACATCGACATATTTACATCAATATTTTCGAGTACAGTTTTCCTTAATTTTATCCCGGTCTTCTTGGGTTTCTTGGAATTCAATATAACGTCTCATGCATTTCTACATTTTGCTATAATTATCTTCAATATTCTCTAGTTACCTCGACTCTCAGTCCTGTCTTTTTGAAGCTAGAATGTGTTCACCGTGTGTGTACATGGATGTGTTCACCGTGTGTGTACATGGATGTGTTCACCGTGTGTGTACATGGATGTGTTTACCGTATGTGTACATGGATGTGTTCACCGTGTGTGTACATGGATGTGTTTACCGTATGTGTACATGGATGTGTTCACCGTGTGTGTACATGGATGTGTTTACCGTATGTGTACATGGATGTGTTTACTGTATGTGTACATGGATGTGTTTACTGTATGTGTACATGGATGTGTTTACTGTTGTGTACATGGATGTGTTTACTGTATGTGTACATGGATGTGTTTACGTATGTGTACATGGATGTGTTTACCGTTGTGTACATGGATGTGTTTACCGTATGTGTACATGGATGTTTTACGTTGTGTACATGGATGTGTTTACCGTATGTGTACATGGATGTGTTTACTGTATGTGTACATGGATGTGTTTACTGTATGTGTACATGGATGTGTTTACGTATGTGTACATGGATGTGTTTACCGTATGTGTACATGGATGTGTTTACTGTATGTGTACATGGATGTGTTTACGTATGTGTACATGGATGTGTTTACTGTATGTGTACATGGATGTGTTTACTGTATGTGTACATGGATGTGTTTACCTGTATGTGTACATGGATGTGTTTACCTGTATGTGTACATGGATGTGTTTACTGTATGTGTACATGGATGTGTTTACCGTATGTGTACATGGATGTGTTTACCGTATGTGTACATGGATGTGTTTACCGTATGTGTACATGGATGTGTTTACTGTATGTGTACATGGATGTGTTTACTGTATGTGTACATGGATGTGTTTACTGTATGTGTACATGGATGTGTTTACTGTATGTGTACATGGATGTGTTTACCGTATGTGTACATGGATGTGTTTACTGTATGTGTACATGGATGTGTTTACTGTATGTGTACATGGATGTGTTTACTGTATGTGTACATGGATGTGTTTACTGTATGTGTACATGGATGTGTTTACCGTATGTGTACATGGATGTGTTTACTGTATGTGTACATGGATGTGTTTACCGTATGTGTACATGGATGTGTTTACCGTATGTGTACATGGATGTGTTTACCGTATGTGTACATGGATGTGTTTACCGTATGTGTACATGGATGTGTTTACCGTATGTGTACATGGATGTGTTTACCGTATGTGTACATGGATGTGTTTACGTATGTGTACATGGATGTGTTTACCGTATGTGTACATGGATGTGTTTACCGTATGTGTACATGGATGTGTTCACCGTGTGTGTACATGGATGTGTTTACCGTGTGTGTACATGGATGTGTTTACCGTATGTGTACATGGATGTGTTTACCGTATGTGTACATGGATGTGTTTACTGTATGTGTACATGGATGTGTTTACCGTATGTGTACATGGATGTGTTTACCGTATGTGTACATGGATGTGTTTACCGTGTGTGTACATGGATGTGTTCACCGTGTGTGTACATGGATGTGTTTACCGTATGTGTACATGGATGTGTTCACCGTGTGTGTACATGGATGTGTTTCAGTGTGCAAGAGTTGAAAGTATCTGTTCATTTTAATTTGTATTATTAGGAATTTTACATAACATTACCTTTTGTTTACTTTATCCATTAAAAAGTTGAATTAGGTTTCATAATTATTGTTCATGGTTAGCGTCGTCTTTAATGTATTATCTACATGGCTAAGCTTTGTGAGTATACTTTTGTTATTGAATTGTACAATGTTTCATATTTAAATTTTAATTAGGATTTTAAATGATTTTAAGACTTTAGTTTTATTGTAATTTTAGATTCTGATGATGGGTGATGTTACATCAGAAACGTTAATAATAAAGAAACTGGATGTCCACTAAGATGGTATTTGCCACAGCCTTGGTCCTCCTTATTATATTAAAGACTCGTATCCCACGTGGAACCTCAATTGATTATATATATATATATATATATATATATATATATATATATATATATATATATATATATATATATAAGAATGACTTTTGCGAAATTATTGCATACACAAATTTTCCCTTGCCGTAATCGTCAAGACGAGTGTTGCTATTTATGTCAAAATCGCAAGTTTTACCTATTCGCAAGTTTTACATGTATGTATGTGTGTGTGTGTGTGTGTGTGTATGTATGTGTGTGTGTGTGTGTGTATGTATGTGTGTGTGTGTGTGTGTGTATGTGTGTGTGTGTGTGTATGTATGTGTGTGTGTGTGTGTATGTATGTGTGTGTGTGTGTGTGTGTGTGTATGTGTGTGTGTGTGTGTGTGTGTATGTGTGTGTGTGTGTGTGTGTGTGTATGTGTGTGTGTGTGTGTGTGTGTGTGTGTGTGTGTGTGTGTGTGTGTGTGTGTGTGTGTGTGTGTGTGTGTGTGTGAAGTGGAAAAGAATTCTTCTTCCATAAGCCATGCGTGTGGTTAGTGTTTTTAAACTAAAATGTGGCATCACATGTGAGAAGTGCCACATGCATCCATGTAACCACGTGTAGTTCTCTGTTACCGTCATCAACCTGGCAGTGTTACCCACCCGGGGAACCACATAGGCCTCGCTGTACTACACCCATAGACCCACCACATACAACACATCACAATAAACTAACCTTAGAAAGAAATCATGTGAATGACTTATGCTTTGTGTGAGGATCGGGAAATGTTCCCGAATTGATAAAGTTTGTATGGTGTTATACACCATAAATGGTTTTGATGGGTAGCAAGTCTCGGCATTTAATGCATCTCGCATACCCGTATCACTGTCACCCTCAAACACCCCACAGCTACGTCTTCTGTGTGCAGAGCAGAAAGAAAAAGTGAAAATCAGGTTTCGTGGCACCCAGATTGCACATAAGATACGGGCAGGACGGCATGCATTAATACCTGTGGACAATGTGTAAAGGTTCTTAAAAAAAAATCCAGGATCACATGCAACCTATGTTTTTCGAAACACCATGTCTCTTGTGCAAGAATAAACACTGTTTCCAAAAATAACATTCAACTGGCAAGGCGTTTCTGGATCTGCAGCAAGGATATGGGGCTTTGAACAGATGTCAGGAAAGTACTCAGGAGGGTAATAAGCAATAAGCGGCAAAACAAAGAGGCCCTCTTGAATAGTCTGCCCAAGATATATAGAACATGGGAGGAAGGGAGAGGAGCAAAGTTTAACAAACAAAATGTCCATACTACAATAGATGACTCGAAAATAAAGAGACCCACCGAAAAAAGTACATGAAGCCAAAACATCAGCCAGCTCAGACCCCAGTCCTAGTGCTGATCTATACTTGGCTAAACATTACCACAGCCACCACTACAGCTCTAATAAATCAGTTACCATTACACAAAAACCACAGCCCCATTACAGATGTAGTAGAGGAAGAGTCTGCTTTTTTTCGGGGGACAATATTGGTCTACTAGAAACAGCTGGTGGTGGTGGTGTTTCTGGCATGGTTTCTGACGATAGTAGGGCAGTTCTATAAACTATACAAATTGAGAACGCATCTACCACAAATTCTAGCCAACAAAAAGCAAAATGGTGCAAATTCTATGCTTCGGGCATCTGTAAGCATGGAATATCAGGAAAAACAAATGGAACATGCAACTCTGAGCAATCCAAACAATGCAGCGACCTTTTATTCAATGGAGTGTCATTCTACCTCCTGTAAACTCTACTAAAGTCCTCAGAAAACAATATTAACTGCCCAGCATACCATTTAAAATGAACCAGGAGGAACAGACCCCATAAAACAAACCAAAGTAGTTAGGTAAATCTCACTCCAAGTGATTTTTTTTCCCGGCAGTAAATGAAAAAAAGAAAATGGAAAATATTCCACCACCTTGGAGCCTTATTGGACTGGGGGCACAGCCAGTGCCCTCCCTCTCCAGAACCACAACTACTGATGCCAACAACACAATCCCCCCAACAAACACTTAATACGATTTCATTTGTATTTACGAACATACAGGGCCTTAAGCCATCCACCAACAACAAGATACCTTTCTTCAGTGGACTTCTAGAGTCACATGCGATGTTTGCAGCCTTCACAGAGACCCACCCAAAAGACCACCTTGACAGCGAAATATGGATAACAGGGTGCAACTTATTTAGATACGACAGAAAGAACAGGCAGCGCTCATTTGCACAAAGTTACTAAACAGCACATGTGATGTAGTTGAAGTTCTAGCAATGAAGATCGAGAAGCAAAAATTAGTCATTGTGGTTGTATATAAGACACCAGATGCAACTTCCCAACAGTTCGAGGAACAATTATTGAAAACTGATTACTGTCTGGAAAACCTTCCAACCCCAATCATCTTGCTGCTTGGTGGTTTTTATCTAAGACACAGAAAATGGAAGAATGTAGCAAATAATGCTAATGCAGAGGCAATCCCTGGAGGCAGCACACATTAAAAGTCACACACATATGAGTTGTTGAATCTCTGCAAATCAATACGCCCTAAGTATGGGTTTAGAACAGATCTATTCTGCCTCTCGCAACTATTGGACCACTATGAAATGGTCTTCGATGCACTGGAAGACAAACAGAATGCAGATGTAGTATACACAGATTTTGCAAAAGCCTTTGACAAGCGCGATCATGGTGTAATAACTCACAAACGTACTTACCCCTTTAGAACGCACAAAATGCGTGCTGAAGGGGTAAGTGGCAAAGTTGGCAGATGGATCTTCAACTTCCTAACCAATCGAACACAAAGAGATGTAGTAAAAGGAGTTAGGTCAGAGGCTGTCCCAGTGAAAAACTCTGTTCCACAAGGCACTGTACTCGTCCTCATCCTCATATCAGACTTAGCAGAGATGTAAACCATAGCACCATGTCATCCTTTGCAGACGATACTAGAATCAGCATGAGAGTGTCATCCATTGAGGACACGGTAAATCTCCAAGCCGATGTAAACCAAGTTTTACAATGGGCAATGGATAACAATATGATGTTCAATGAGGACAAATTTCAACTACTCTGTAATGGAAAACTGGAGGAAATAATAGCTAGGACTGAGTATACTACAAACTCTAACCAAGCAATAGAGCGGAAAAGTAGCGTGAAGGACTTGGGAGTGTTAATGTCAGAGGATCTAATCTTTAAGGATCACAACAGTGTTACTATCATGCGAGGAAAATGATAGGATGGATAATGAGAACCTTCGAAACAAGGGATGGCAAGCCAATGATGATCATTTTTAAATCACCTCTATTAAACCATACCACGGGTGGGGTTCGAACCCGTGGTCAGAGAGTCTCAGAACCCGTGGCATGGCTTGTTTGCAATCGTGTCATTACGATTTCGTGAGTCACCTCTCTTAAGCTGGAATACTGTTGTACACTAATATCTCCATTCAAGGCAGGTGAAATAGCAGATAGAGAATGTACAGAGAACATTTACTGCACATATAAGTTCCGTCAAACACCTTAATTACTGGGAACGCTTGGAGTCACTTGACTTGTAATCTCTGGAGCGCAGGCGAGAAAGATGCATCATAATCTACACCTGAAAAATATTAGAGGGGCTTGTCCCAAATCTACACACAAAAATCATTCCTCACGAAAGCAAAAGACTGGGCAGACGGTGCAACATACCCCCCAATGAAAAGTAGGGGCGTCATTAGTACACCAAGAGAATACACAACAAGTGTTCGGGCCCAAGACTGTTCAACAGCCTCTCACCAGGCATAAGGGGAATTACCAATAGATCACTGATTGTCTTCAAGATGAAGCTGGACATATATCTATAGTCAGTACCCGATCATCCGGGCTGTCGTTCGTACGTTGGACTATGTGCGGCCAGCAGTAACAGCCTGTTTGATCAGGCCCTGATCCACCGGGAGGCGTTGTGAAAAACTGGGCCACGGGGGCGTTAACTCTCGGAACGCCCTCCAGGTTGATAAGGTGGATTGGGGAGAAGTGTAGATGTCGCAGATGTATGGAATAGGTGGTACGTTACTTAAAGCAGTAAAGAGCTTTAATTTGCATAGCGAAGTGCAGGTCTGGGTGACCCTGCCAGAGTGAACAACCTGGAGACCGGCAAGGATCGGCACCGTGTAGGGCTACGCGACTTTTTCATAGAGGGTACGCTGCCGAGAGTGGATTTCCATATGACGAGAGAGATATTACAGTGGATATATGACGACTGAGATATTACAATGAAAATATGACGAGGAAGTGCAGGAAAAGTATGAGAGTAAATGGAGAGAGAGTTGCGTGAGAGTAGAGGGAAAGATTAGTGGAACAGAGTTCTAGCCCTCCTAGCACCACCATCACCCACACTCTTCTAGCTCACTCATACCTTAGCAATTTTATGTAATAGGATTATCATGCGGTTCCGTACCCAGTGGGAAAAGGAGAGAAATTACTCATATTATGGGTCATGAACTAAGCCTCAACCTTCTTTTGGCAAAGCATGTTGTAGTAGTTATATGTTGATAATAGATGAAAATGGGATATTTGGCTTTTTTTTGTAATTTGTCATTATGGATAAAATATTTGGGCAGTGCTTCAAAATTTTCTGAAGAATTGGTTGTAAATTCTTGGATTTGTTCACAGTTATGTACATAATGCTGAGATATTTTTTTACACGGATTACACTGGTGAAATTGTGGCAACAGCCAACAAATAATGATGAAAAATTCAGTAAAACATAAGAACCTGTATTATTAAATGTTCACACCATTTCGTTCTCAAATAATGAACTTGAGAAAGTTCACTGCATGTCAATGAAACGTTGTCTACCTCTAACAACAGTTCTTCTGGGAAGACAGTGAATGAATGAATGACGGTGAAAGTATTTTTTCTCTTTGGGATCACCCTACCTTGGCTGAAGACATCCGGAGTTAAAAAAAACAAATACGAGTAATGTAAACTATCAGTGCTTGAGCAGAGCTGACGAGGCTGGGTAGTAGCATCTAAGTACCTGATAACTTAGCTGAAGAATCATAGCCACACGGCTCTTCGTGTAGTAGTATGATGGTACATCTAATAAGACACATGTGCAAAAGTTAGGTATCTATATTTCGAAACGTTTCGCCAGCACAGCAGGCTTCTTTAGTCCAATACAGAGGAGGCAGCAGAAGCAGTAGAGATGTTAAAAACAATGCAGTTTTGAGGTGGTCAGTCCCTTAGCCTAGAGAAAAGTTCTGTTCCATAGACTGGAACAATGTTCCACACCAGGGACTGACCACCTCTTCACCTCTTCATTTTTTCACATTTCTACTGCTTCTGCTGTCTCGTCTGTATTCGACTGAAGAAGCCTAATATGTAGGCGAAACGTTTCGGAAAAAATGCCTAATTGTTGCATATGTGTCTTATTTATCAACTTATCGGTATTTTATTCCATTATCGTATTCACAGGATGGAACAGTAAAGGGAATGACTGGTGTCAGTTTCTCTGATTCTCAGGTCAATGTAATTCTTCTTGAGTGTTTTGTTTATCCTCGTACTGATGACTGACAATCAAACTATTTCAGACTCTTCCCATATTTCCTGCCTAACACATTGCTTTCATTTTGTTAGAAGCGCAATGTGGAGAAGTAACATCCATAAAATACTTTCGCTCAATTATATATATTTTGTTGTACCTGTGCCTGTCCTCAGACATAAACATATTACAGTGATGCATTAAGGAGTTTAAGAGTATTGACGGAAGATAAAGTATGTCAATTAAGGTGGAAGGCAAATAATTCATGAAGACTCCACTACCCAGGTTCAAGCCATCGCTCAAAGCCACGACCCTTCCAGTTACACCCTAGCTATAACAAAAAACAATTGATTTTATTTCGAAAAGATAAATATTTTCATCTATATTAATATATTAAATATTAGAAAAATCTTAGTCTACTATAGAAACAGCGTTGTCAAAAATTCAATTCGTCTGTTTTCATAAGGTTTTAAAACGGTGAGATTCCTCGGTGCACACAATGGAAAGATTTTAGTTAAAACAAATAAATCGATTAGCGATTAATCTTAAATTTTAGATAAACTATCGATAACTCAAAAGATTCGAAAAATCAAAACAAATTATGAGATAAACTTATACATACAAGCAACCACAAACAACTCATGATAAAAACGTACGCTAATGCATTAATCTTAAATTTTAGATAAACTATCGATAACTCAAAAGATTCGAAAAATCAAAACAAATTATGAGATAAACTTATACATACAAGCAACCACAAACAACTCATGATAAAAACGTACGCTAATGCATTGATGTACTGATTGAGGGAGACTCAGAACACATTGGCAGATGGGGACACGGGTGTAACTTCTGAGAAACAGTTTGTCGTAAAGAAAGACTAGTTTCTAAAGTTTTTAGCAGAAATATTCATATTGCTGAGTGGCTGGCCAGAGCCTTAATTGAAGGTTGATTTAAGTCACTGTACTTTTTTTTTACTGTTGCTCTACCAGTTTGTCATCACCAAGGTGCCACCTGAACGCCCACGTCACTATGTTGTAACCAGTACACTGCTGTCCGATCATCTGGCTATTATACTGCCACCTCCCTGACATCACTGTTACCATCTAATAACCGACATGCTATCACTGCTATCACGTTCTCTCCGAGTTCTGAGAATTAACAGTATAGATTTGAGTGCACCAGATCTACCTTGTCTGTTAATCACTACCTTCTTGTAAATATATTTCCTCAGAATTCGTAGATCACATGAAGACAGTTCGATCGAACAAATTATTTTTTTATATCTTTTATCATGATTTTCTAGAATGAGCTCATTTAATTAATTCCGTCTGTCCTGCACTGAGTCTGGATGGTAACTGAACACTAGGCCGCCTGGCGCTGAGGCATTCAAAAGGCAGGCCTATCATTTGCTGATGCCAGATCACATGGGCAGAGGTTGGAAATCACGTGAACAGCCGTGGTGCAGCCGTTATAAGTACAACCCGTACAGCTCGGGCATGCTACGTATGGCGTCTCGACATACAACTATACAAACTAAGGACAACAGGCAACAACTTTCAGCTGATTCTATACAATGTCAAAGTACACAACAGTTAACATTATACTTCACATTGATATTATCTTGACTGAACAATCTACATTACTATATGATTCATCTTGATACTTGATACCACCACAAAGCCACTACCATGTTATCACTACCACCACCAAGCCACTACCTTGCTATCACTACTACCACCAAGCCACTACCTTGCTATCACTACTACCACCAAGCCACTACCATGTTATCACTACCACCACCAAGCCACTACCTTGCTATCACTACCACCACCAAGCCACTACCTTGCTATCACTACTACCACCAAGCCACTACCATGTTATCACTACTACCACCAAGCCACTACCTTGCTATCACTATTACCACCAAGCCACTATCTTGCAATCACTACTACCCCCCAAGCCACTTCCTTGCTATTAATTTCACCATCACCCAGCAGAAAACAGTGTAAACAACAGTGACAGTTCCCCAGACGGCAGGTACTGTAACCAAACATCTCATCACAGAGCATCGCTCTCTCAAACATCTCATCACAGAGCATCGCTCTCTCAAACATCTCATCACAGAGCATCGCTCTCTCAAACATCTCATCGCAGAGCATCGCTCTCTCAAACATCTCATCACAGAGCATCGCTCTCTCAAACATCTCATCACAGAGCATCGCTCTCTCAAACATCTCATCACAGAGCATCGCTCTCTCAAACATCTCATCACAGAGCATCGCTCTCTCAAACATCTCATCACAGAGCATCGCTCTCTCAAACATCTCATCACAGAGCATCGCTCTCTCAAACATCTCATCACAGAGCATCGCTCTCTCAAACATCTCATCACAGAGCATCGCTCTCTCAAACATCTCATCACAGAGCATCGCTCTCTCAAACATCTCATCACAGAGCATCGCTCTCTCAAACATCTCATAACAGAGCATCGCTCTCTCAAACATCTCACCACAGAGCATCGCTCTCTCAAACATCTCACCACAGAGCATCGCTCTCTCAAACATCTCACCACAGAGCATCGCTCTCTCAAACATCTCATCACAGAGCATCGCTCTCTCAAACACCTCATCACAGAGCATCTCTCTCTCAAACATCTCATCACAGAGCATCGCTCTCTCAAACACCTCACCACAGAGCATCGCTCTCTCAAACATCTCATCACAGAGCATCGCTCTCTCAAACATCTCATCACAGAGCATCGCTCTCTCAAACACCTCACCACAGAGCATCGCTCTCTCAAACATCTCATCACAGAGCATCGCTCTCTCAAACACCTCATCACAGAGCATCTCTCTCTCAAACATCTCATCACAGAGCATCGCTCTCTCAAACATCTCATCACAGAGCATCGCTCTCTCAAACATCTCATCACAGAGCATCGCTCTCTCAAACACCTCATCACAGAGCATCGCTCTCTCAAACACCTCACCACAGAGCATCGCTCTCTCAAACACCTCACCACACAGCCTCGCTCTCTCAAACACTGCTGGAGTATTGAACTTGTGAGAGACAACATTCTTTCAAAGCTGTGCTTCACAAAGGCCAATTGGAGTGAATATACACATCCATAGTGTATACCATTACTTTAACTACGTTTCGCTCATAGGTGAGGTTATCATTTATGTTACTTGATAAATGTCAATAAATTTTATGTAATATAATAAATATTCCCTTCAACGACAGATCGTGACTAAAAAGAGCAAAATATATTTTATATGTTAATTTTATCCACTTGTCTCCTCGATGCTCTGAGTAGCATTCTAAGTATCCTGGCAGGAAAAAATCTATCAGTGAAAAGCCGATCAGCTGGGAAAATATAAAAGCAAAATATTTTATCAGGGCAAAAATATACACGCAAAAAGATCTTTCAGGAAAAGGCATCAGCGTCTCGACCACCCAAGCCACAGGCATCCGTGTCTCGACCACCCAAGCCACAGGCATCCGTGTCTCGACCACCCAAGCCACAGGCATCCGTGTCTCGACCACCCAAGCCACAGGCATCAGTGTCTCGACCACCCAAGCCACAGGCATCAGTGTCTCGACCACCCAAGCCACAGGCATCAGTGTCTCGACCACCCAAGCCACAGGCATCAGTGTCTCGACCACCCAAGCCACAGGCATCAGTGTCTCGACCACCCAAGCCACAGGCATCAGTGTCTCGACCACCCAAGCCACAGGCATCAGTGTCTCGACCACCCAAGCCACAGGCATCCGTGTCTCGACCACCCAAGCCACAGGCATCCGTGTCTCGACCACCCAAGCCACAGGCATCCGTGTCTCGACCACCCAAGCCACAGGCATCCGTGTCTCGACCACCCAAGCCACAGGCATCCGTGTCTCGACCACCCAAGCCACAGGCATCCGTGTCTCGACCACCCAAGCCACAGGCATCAGTGTCTCGACCACCCAAGCCACAGGCATCAGTGTCTCGACCACCCAAGCCACAGGCATCAGTGTCTCGACCACCCAAGCCACAGGCATCAGTGTCTCGACCACCCAAGCCACAGGCATCAGTGTCTCGACCACCCAAGCCACAGGCATCAGTGTCTCGACCACCCAAGCCACAGGCATCAGTGTCTCGACCACCCAAGCCACAGGCATCAGTGTCTCGACCACCCAAGCCACAGGCATCAGTGTCTCGACCACCCAAGCCACAGGCATCAGTGTCTCGACCACCCAAGCCACAGGCATCAGTGTCTCGACCACCCAAGCCACAGGCATCAGTGTCTCGACCACCCAAGCCACAGGCATCAGTGTCTCGACCACCCAAGCCACAGGCATCAGTGTCTCGACCACCCAAGCCACAGGCATCAGTGTCTCGACCACCCAAGCCACAGGCATCAGTGTCTCGACCACCCAAGCCACAGGCATCAGTGTCTACCACCGCAACAGGATCAGTGTCTACCACCAAGCCACAGGCATCAGTGTCTCGACCACCCAAGCCACAGGCATCAGTGTCTCGACCACCCAAGCCACAGGCATCAGTGTCTCGACCACCCAAGCCACAGGCATCAGTGTCTCGACCACCCAAGCCACAGGCATCAGTGTCTCGACCACCCAAGCCACAGGCATCAGTGTCTCGACCACCCAAGCCACAGGCATCAGTGTCTCGACCACCCAAGCCACAGGCATCAGTGTCTCGACCACCCAAGCCACAGGCATCAGTGTCTCGACCACCCAAGCCACAGGCATCAGTGTCTCGACCACCCAAGCCACAGGCATCAGTGTCTCGACCACCCAAGCCACAGGCATCCGTGTCTCGACCACCCAAGCCACAGGCATCAGTGTCTCGACCACCCAAGCCACAGGCATCAATGTCTCGACCACCCAAGCCACAGGCATCAGTGTCTCGACCACCCAAGCCACAGGCATCAATGTCTCGACCACCCAAGCCACAGGCATGTGTCTCGACCACCCAAGCCACTGTGCTAAACCAACCCAGCCTCGCAAATTCTGTGTGGATTTCTCACATACGACTTGCATGAAATCTCTCGACTTACGTTATTTAGATTTAGTTAGGTTAGGTTAGGTTGTTCTCTGTCGATCAAAATAACGCAATTATAATATACAACAACGCCAATAAACAAAAACAGGACCCTCCGTGCGCATTAGAAACATTTAATTTAGATAATCACTGTTTAAGGCACGTTAAACAGTGACTATCAAATACCGTCTGTTAAATAATCACTGTTTAAGGCACGTTAAACAGTGATTATCAAATACCGTCTGCTGTTAAGAGGATAATCTAACTGAACAATAGTGTCCGTCATTAAAAATGATTTCGTCCATATTGCGTATTTCCGCTACTAATCTCCATGGTCAACATTATCTCATATTACAAATGGTTTTCCACCTTAAACAACGTAAGTGATACCGACGCTCTGAGGAGCTGCTGTCTCGCGTCCCACACATAAGCAGACAATTTAAGTTATTTCCTTATTGCCATTTAACTGTTTGTAAATGTAGTTTAAGTTCTGTTTACCTAACCTAAAATAACCAAATCTAATTTTTACCGAAACTTACATCAGGCAGAAAACAGTTGACTGCATTTACGCGCGAGACAACAAGTGCTGTTCCTAACACAGGATACTATATGAAGGGTCTTACATCGCAGTCCGTTTCAAGGAAATCTATATAAGCTATTGCATTATTAGGCATAAAATACCAGGGATATGGGACAACTTTATTGAAACCTTTCTTGTCCTTGAAACTTGATCACTTCAAAAATCCGCTTAACGAAAGGCTTTCGGTCAAGGTGTCCATTTTCCCCACAGGATATATATGTAGTAGCGAATAGGTAAAACTGGTCACTTAGCAAGAACTCGTTTAAAATTAAGTCCTTTCTAAAATTTTCTCTTATACGTTTAAAGATATTTTTTTTATTTATGTTAATGTAAAAATTAATAATTTTGAACCAAAAGAATCTTAGAAAACTTGCTTAACCGTATTATAGCAAGCGCAATTTAATTTAGCCTAATCCAACTAAATATATTTTAGATAAGTTTACAATAATTTAATAATAAACAAACATAATGAAATATATTTTTTCGTTAGGTTCAGAACGATTTTTGCGAAATTATTGCACACACAAATTTTCGCTTGCCTTTCACGGCAAGAAGAGCGTTGCTATTTAAGCCAAAATAGCAATTTTTACCTATTCGGCACGACATATACACCAAGAGGTGTATTTTTCATGGAGAAAACGTTAAGAGCACCCTCAATGACCGTAATGTAGTCGGAGAGGCTGTTTAAATCTTCCAGTAACCATTTCGTACTATATTTAGGTATTAATCCTGATTACAGAATCGTAGGAAAAAGTACTAGGTGCCAAATCAGAAGCCAGTAGCAATTCCTTCACTATATCAACTTGGTCAGGTCGCCGCCGGTTAAGCGCTCTTCACGCACCTTGTTACTTTCACGATGTATTGAAACTCGTGTTTTATTTACTGGCAAAATTTGGAGGTAAGACGCTTTACAAGAACGAGCTTTCATCGAGACAACACTCTGATCTCTTTAGAACTTTATTAAACTATTCTTGATTAGGTTCTAAACACAGCGACACGATGCTTAATACAAGTACAGTGGACCCCCGAGTTTCGTAAAAACTTCACTCCTGAAGTCTGCTCAAGTGCCATTACCGAACGAATTTACTCCCTTAAGGAAAAATTTCACGTAGGTTAGTCTATTTCAGACCCCCAAAAATACACTTCCACAAGAACTTACAAAATTATACTTACATAATTGCACGATTTCCGGGGTATTCGTTAACCGAGGGTCCACTGTACATTGAACATACTAGCACCATGAACACACTAGCATAGTGAGCATAATACCATCGTTAACATATTTGCATCGTGAACATGCTAGCATCGTGAACATGCTAGCATCGTGAACATGCTAGCATCGTGAACATGCTTGCATCGTGAAAGCCATCACTGTCCAGAGGACCCACAACACCTACCAGATGTTTCAACTACTGTTGGGGCTTAAAAGTGAAGAAGAATATCAGCAAATTTCAAGTCTTATTGAACCCCACCTGGAAGAATTGTGGATGAAAATCGAACATTATTTTACCCTCCCTTTCAACAAAAGTGAATGACTGGGTGAGCGATCCATAATCGGAATCATCTGCTCATCCCGAGAACTTGACTTTAAGAGAAGAGGAAGAGCTTTGTGAGCTGCTGTCTGATCGTACACTTAAGTGAAGGTTTACTGACCTATCCCTGGACAAGTTCTAGATTTCTGTGAAGGAAGAGCATCCTGCCATTTATTTTCAACCTCTCATGTGTGAGCAAGCTTATTCCGGCTGTGTTTATTTAAAATTCAACTCCGAATTATTTGTGTACCAAAAGACAACCACAGATTTCACATTAGAGAAGTAAATTTCATTATTAAATTGGTTTCAAAAATAACATTTCCTTGACCCATGCATTTGTTCAGTTTTTTTTTTTTTTGTACTGTCAATAAACTTGAGAAAAACAAAAGTTATTTTTTGCTTAATCAGTTATCAGAAAAAAAATATATATCATATTTTCCTTATGAACTTTAAGTTTGTAAAAGAGAAGATATTAATAATGATATATAATATTTTTTATGTAGGGGTTCTCTGAGACATGAAAATGATTTCAAGGGTTTCGCTGGTCCAGAGGACCCACAACACCTACCACTAGCAACATCACTGCCCAGAGGACCCACAACACCTACCACTAGCAACATCACTGTTCAGAAGACACACAACACCTACCACTAGCAACATCACTGTTCAGAGGACCCACAACACCTACCACTAGCAACATCACTGTTCAGAAGACACACAACACCTACCACCAGTCTGGAACCCACACCTGGTCAAGCACGTAAGGAAACTAGAGAAAGTGCAAAGGTTTGCGACAAGGTTAGTTCCACAACTCAGGGGTCTGTCTTATGAAGAAAGATTGAGGGAAATAGGACTAACAACACTGGAGGAAAGAAGGGTTAGAGGAGACATGATAACGACATACAAAATACTGCGGGGAATTGACAAGGTAGATAGTGACAGGTTGTTTCAGAGAGGGAACACAGAAACAAGGGGACACAACTGGAAGCTGAAGACTCAGATGAGTCAAAGGGATGTCAGGAAGCATTTCTTCAGCCACAGAGTAGTCAGGAAGTGGAATGGACTAGAGAAAGATACAGTGGAGGCAGGAACCATACATAGTTTTAAGACAAGGTATGATAAAGCTCATGGAGCAGGGAGAGCAGAGATCCAGTAGCAGACAGCGAAGAGGCGGGGCCAGGAGCTGAGTCTCGACCCCTGCAACCACAATTAGGTGAGTACAATTAGGCGAGTACAATTAGGTGAGTACTAGCAACATCACTGTCCAGAAGACACACAACACCTACCACTAGCAACATCACTGCCCAGAAGACACACAACACCTACCACTAGCAACATCACTGTCCAGAAGACACACAACACCTAAACTAGCAACATCACTGTCCAGAAGATACACAACACCTACCACTAGCAATATCACTGTCCAGAGGACCCACAACACCTACCAACATCACTGTCCAGAAGACACACAACACCTACCACTAGCAACATCACTGCCCAGAGGACCCACAACACCTACCACTAGCAACATCACTGTCCAGAAGACACACAACACCTACCACTAGCAACATCACTGTCCAGAAGATACACAACACCTACCACTAGCAACATCACTGTGCAGAGGACAACACCTACTACTAGCAACATCACAACCTAGAGGACACACAGTACCTACCAATAGCAACATCACTGTCCATAAAACACAACACCTACCACTAGTAACATCACTACTAAGAGGACACACAACACCTACCACTAGTAACATCACTACTAAGAGGACACACAACACCTACCACCACCCAGAAAACCCATAACGCTTACGTCCCAGATGATCCACAACACCTACAACCATAGCACCACCGCAGCACACAGAACCCTCACTAACATCATCCAAAGGAGATGGCAGTGATGCCAGAGTCGGATCATGACACTGTTCTCTCGTGTTGAAGGTTGGAAGATCAATCCTAACACGTTATACACACACAAACACACACACACCATCACCGAAAGGAAACACAACACTTAACATTCTCACCAAGATCGACAGCATCTACTTCACCATCCTAGCATCACCACAACATGTAGCTAAAGACTTTATGGAATTTTTTGAGGATGCGTACGTGTGTCTATATAGTGTTAGTATCACCATACCTCTTTTCCAACCACCACAACAACCTAGAAGCATCATCCTAGCACCACCACAACAACCTAAAAGCATCATCCTAGCACCACCACAACAACCTAAAGCATCATCCTAGCACCACCACAACAACCTAGAAGCATCATCCTAGCACCACCACAACAACCTAGAATCATCATCCTAGCACCACCACAACCTAGAAGCATCATCCTAGCACCACCACAACAACCTAGAAGCATCATCCTAGCACCACCACAACAACCTAGAAGCATCATCCTAGCACCACCACAACAACCTAGAAGCATCATCCTAGCACCACCACAACAACCTAGAAGCATCATCCTAGCACCACCTACAACAACCTAGAAGCATCATCCTAGCACCACCACAACAACAACCTAGAAGCATCATCCTAGCACCACCACAACAACCTAGAAGCATCATCCTAGCACCACCACAACAACCTAGAAGCATCATCCTAGCACCACCACAACAACCTAGAAGCATCATCCTAGCACCACCACAACAACCTAGAAGCATAATCCTAGCACCACCACAACCTAGAAGCATCATCCTAGCACCACCACAACAACCTAGAAGCATCATCCTAGCACCACCACAACAACAACCTAGAAGCATCATCCTAGCACCACCACAACAACCTAGAAGCATATCCTAGCACCACACACAACCTAGAAGCATCATCCTAGCACACCACAACAACCTAGAAGCATCATCCTAGCACCACCACAACAACCTAGAAGCATCATCCTAGCACCACCACAACAACCTAAGCATCCCTAGCACCACAACCGCATCATCCTAGCACCACCACAACAACCTAGAAGCATCATCCTAGCACCACCACAACAACAACCTAGAAGCATCATCCTAGCACCACCACAACAACAACCTAGAAGCATCATCCTAGCACCACCACAACAACCTAGAAGCATCATCCTAGCACCACCACAACAACCTAGAAGCATCATTCTAGCACCACCACAACACTAATACCATGCTAACACCAGCCCTACTCGAAGCCAACAATAGGAACTATACCATACAACACATGGTCTGTGTTTTCATTACTGGAAACAAATGATCTGGTTCCCGGCGGGTTTCTGGCCCCTCTCCAGCACTCGACCAGCTGGTAACCACAACCTGGCTGGTCTCCAACACTCCCGCAGTTGGTGAACTCCACCTGGCTCCTCTCCAAAACACTACCACCTGCTATTCTCTAACACTCCCAAGTTTAACTCCAGCTGGATCCCTGAAAACTCTCTACCATCTGGCTCCTCCCCAACACTCCACCAGATGAAGAACACCAACTTTCTCATCTCCAACATTTCAGCTGATAACACCAGCTGGCGGTTCTCCATTTTCTTTATTTCTATGTTTTTTTTTCTTTTGATAAGTTTTTCTATTTTATCCTCCACTCAGTTTTAACTTTTCCACTCACACGTGCTTGCTGAAGCAGTTCTGTACGCTGCAAGCATTCTTGTCCGCCTTAGAACAAGACACCCATACACAGTGTGCACTTGCAGGGCAAAAATTTCCTCTGGTCCAATAAAAGTTTTAAACCATTCGAGTGAAATATTCGGGAAAGAATTTATAAAGCCAACCCTCCCAGAGAAAGAGAATATGGCGTTAAATACGGATATACTATCACTCATCTCATAAATACGATCTCATATCAAAATTATCCTGAGGAGCGTTGTTCTCTGGAACATTTGGCAAGGTCCACCAGCGGTCATTATCTCTCCGGTGAAACAAAAGGATTCAACGGGAAAAAGGAAGCGCATCTTGAGCGGTGCGGAAAGGAAGAAACACATTGGTGATGCTGTTCACGGTGGCGGCCGACACGAGCGCTTTCCACTAGTACCATCAACAGCCCATAGAGGAGCATTAATGACATACTTGGGTTTGCGTTCTCAATATCCTCCTGATGCCTCCAATATCCTCATGCTGGCTCCAGTGTCCTCTTGCTGGCTCCAGTGTCCTCTTGCTGGCTCCAGTGTCCTCTTGCTGGCTCCAGTGTCCTCTTGCTGGCTCCAGTGTCCTCTTGCTGGCTCCAGTGTCCTCTTGCTGGCTCCAGTGTCCTCTTGCTGGCTCCAGTGTCCTCTTGCTGGCTCCAGTGTAGGGATGTATCGGATGTGAAAAATTTAAATATCCGGTATGCGGATGTGTATACGGATGTCTTACTTACTTATTTTGCGGATGCGGATGCGGATATCTGCTTACAGTAAAATACGGATGCGGATATCTGCTTACAGTAAAATGCGGATGCGGATGCGGATGCGGATGCGGATTACGGATGTCACATCTTGACATCCGGCGGATGCGGATTTTGCAGGACAGTCATAAAATACCTGATTTTTTTTTTTTTTTACCATAAGAACATAAGAAAGGAGGAACACTGCAACAGGCCTACTGGCCCATGTCAAAACCAACCCACCAAAAATATTTGTCCAACCCATCCCCATCCAAGCAAGAAGCCCCGACAACCCCCCCAACCATTGTGCAAGTCCCGTTCAAATCCAACCCCTCTCACTCACAACCCCTCTCACTCACAAGAACACAGAATGTTAAGTAAAAGGACACAAATGCAACTAATGAGACATTTTATTGTGGCAACGTTTCGCTCTCCAGGAGCTTTGTCAAGCCGTTACAAACAATGCATGGACACACAGGGTATATATAGGTTCAATGAGACAATAAAATGTCTCATTAGTTGCATTTGTGTCCTTTTACTTAACATATTGTCGGTAATTCTACCAATATTAATACAAGAACACAGAAATAAGGAACAATGCAGCAAGCCAACTGGTCCACACTAGGTAGGTCCCCCTATAACCCAAAACCAATCTCACAAACAAAAACTCCTACCCAACCCATCTACTCCATCCATGGAATATGCTTTGATAATTAGGGCACTATAAAATAGGGTACTGAAGGAGCTGAAGCACCTGGTTCACCACAAGAGTACCAAAGGAGCTGAAGTAGGTGGTGGCCAAGGGTTAGGCAAGTGAAGAATTCCCTGTATTAAGATACCAAGATGTTGCTGTGTCAGACAGTAACTCCAGGCTGATGGACTGACCACCTCAAACTCCTCCTGTTCTTCACGATTCTCCTTTGTATGGACTGATGAAGCCACTGTGTGGGCCTGTTGGCCCATACTAGGCAGGTCCTTCACAATCCATCCCACTAACAGAATATTTGCTCAACCTAATTTTCAATGCATATGTGTCTAATAAACACATAAGCAGTATAATGTGATCCTTTATTGTGTTTATTTTTCCATTGTGTCGGTATTTTATACCATTTATTTCCATTGCATGTGTCTAATTTATCAGCCTAGTAGGGTTATTGAAGCTAGCACCTTGGGTAGTTTTAAATTAGGTTGGATAAATTCATGAGTGAGAGGGGTTGGATTTGAGTGGGACTTATTATAAGAACATAAGAAAGAAGGAACACTGCAGCAGGCCTACTGGCCCATGCGATGCAGGTCCAATTCTCCCACCGGCTTAAGCCAATGCCTTAACCTAGTCAGGTCAGGTCACATTCAGTTAAGGAAGGAGCACTCCATCTGACCTAGTAGCAAAAGCTAGTCAGGTGTAACATTCACACACCCACACACACTCATAAGAACATAAGAACATAAGAATGGAGGAACACTGCAGAAGGCCTACTGGCCCATACAAGGCAGGTCCTTATCAAAACCACCACTACCTAAAAATTTATTCCCGTACTCACGACACAAATCAAACCCAGCCCCTCCCACTCATATATTTGTCCAATCTCTTTTTAAAGCCACCCAAGGTCCTAGCCTCTATCACAGTACTCGGAAGATTGTTCCACGCATCTACAACTCTGTTCGAAAACCAGTACTTGCCTATGTCCTTTCTAAATCTAAATTTATCCAATTTAAATCCGTTATTTCTCGTTCTTACTTGGTTCGATATCCTCAGTATTTTATTAATATCTCCTTTGTTTATGCCCATCATCCACTTGTACACCTCGATGATATCTCCCCTCATTCTACGTCTCTCCAGAGAGTGGAGATTCAACGCTCTAAGTCTATCTTCATACGGGAGATTTCTTATACTGTAAATCATTTTAGTCATTCTTCTTTGTATGTTCTCCAATGAATCTATATCCATCCTGTAGTAAGGAGACCAAAACTGAGCTGCATAATCCAAATGAGGTCTCACTAGTGATGTATAGAGCTGTAAAATAACTTTTGGACTTCTGTTGCTTATACTTCTTGAAATAAATCCTAGTAATCTGTTAGCCTTATTGCGCACACTTAGGCACTGTTGTCTTGGCTTTAGATTTCTGCTTACCATGACTCCCAAGTCTTTTTCACATTCTGTATGATCAAGCTCAACTTCACGTAGTTTATAAATTCGAGGATATTTTCATTACCAACGACAAGCACCTTACACTTGTCCACATTGAACTTCATCTGCCACTTTTCAGACCAAGACATTAATTTATCCAAATCCTCCTGGAGTTCACTGTTATCCTCCTCAGAATGAATTATACGGCCTATTTTTGTATCATCAGCAAATTTACTCATGTCACTTGCAATTCCTTCATCAAGGTCATTAATGTAAATTATGAACAACAATGGGCCCAAAACTGATCCTTGTGGAACGCCACTAGTGACAAATCCCCATTCAGATTTGACCCCATTAATGGAAACTCTCTGCTTTCTATTGGTAAGCCATGCCTCTATCCATGCTAGAACTTTACCTCCTATACCATGAGCTGCCACCTTTCTTAAGAGTCTCTTGTGAGGTACTCTATCGAAGGCCTTACTGAAATCCAAGTAAACTATATCATGTATTTATCTAACCTATTTTTAAAACTAAACATAAGAACAATAAGAACATAAAATAAGAACAATAAGAACATAACATAAGAACAATAAGCTTATTTCTGGGATAGAATTGAAAATTTGGTTGTTGATGAGGGTAGTTGATGAGTGGAACAGTCTGCCTAGTAGGGTTATTGAAGCTAGGACCTTGGGTAGTTTCAAATTTAGGTTGGATAAATTCATGAGTGAGAGGGGTTGGATTTGAGTGGACTCGCGCATGAGTGGGTAGAATTGTCAAAGCTTATTTCTTGGGTAGCATTGAAAATTGGGTTGAGCAAATATTCTGTTAGTGGGACGGATTGTGAAGGACCTGCCTAGTATGGGCCAACAGGCCTGCTGCAGTGTTCCTCCTTTCTTATGTTCTTATGTTCTTAAATATTCTATTAGTGGGGTGGATTGTGAAGGACCTGCCTAGTATGGGCCAAGAGGCCTGCTGCAGTGTTCCTCCTTTCTTATGTTCTTATGCTCTCTCTCTCTCTCTCTCTCTCTCTGCACAGGTCATTAAGTTATAATATTTGAAGCTACAATGTTAATTTGTAAATCATAAGAACAAGTTTGTGGGAAACAAACATGCAAGCTCTGTAATTTAGGTTATAATATCCGCCACATCCGCTTTGTTAGGCCCGGATGAGGATGCGGATATTTATTTAATAGTGATTACGGATGCGGACGCGGATGCGGATGTCTCACTTAGGAAAACTACGGATGCGGATGTCTCATTTAGAAAAATACGGATGCGGATGCGGATGTAAGAATTTATGCGGATGCTCCGGGGATGCGGATGCGGATACGGATATCCAATACATCCCTACTCCAGTGTCCTCATGCTGGCTCCAGTGTCCTCATGCTGGCTCCAGTGTCCTCATGCTGGCTCCAGTGTCCTCATGCTGGCTCCAGTGTCCTCATGCTGGCTCCAGTGTCCTCATGCTGGCTCCAGTGTCCTCATGCTGGCTCCAGTGTCCTCATGCTGGCTCCAGTGTCCTCATGCTGGCTCCAGTGTCCTCATGCTGGCTCCAGTGTCCTCTTGCTGGCTCCAGTGTCCTCTTGCTGGCTCCAGTGTCCTCATGCTGGCTCCAGTGTCCTCATGCTGGCTCCAGTGTCCTCATGCTGGCTCCAGTGTCCTCATGCTGGCTCCAGTGTCCTCATGCTGGCTCCAGTGTCCTCATGCTGGCTCCAGTGTCCTCATGCTGGCTCCAGTGTCCTCATGCTGGCTCCAGTGTCCTCTTGCTGGCTCCAGTGTCCTCTTGCTGGCTCCAGTGTCCTCTTGCTGGCTCCAGTGTCCTCTTGCTGGCTCCAGTGTCCTCTTGCTGGCTCCAGTGTCCTCTTGCTGGCTCCAGTGTCCTCTTGCTGGCTCCAGTGTCCTCTTGCTGGCTCCAGTGTCCTCTTGCTGGCTCCAGTGTCCTCCTTCTCTTGGCACATCGACCGGACGCTTAAATCTCATTTTATCGAGACAGTCATCAAGTTCACCTTTAACAGTGATCAACTTTGGAGTGACAATGTTCATTTTCACTTTTCTCTTCATTTCAAGAGAACTGTAGATGGCCTTGAATGAAAGAAAAAAGATGCTGTCAAGTATGAGACATAGCAGAGAATACTACTTCTCAACGTTTCGCTCACCTGTGTTTTAAGTACCTTCGTTCTACCTGGGAAAAAGGATAGTTAAACTATAGAAGGTATTTCATCCTCCTCCTCAGGAGTCACATATTTTTACATAAGCTATGTTGTATTATGTGTCCTTCCTTAGAACATACATTTCAAGCAAATGAGTGAGAGACTAAACCCGTCGTATATATTGCGGTCCCCAGCGCTGCTGTACAACAAGAACATAAGAACATAAGAATGGAGGAACACTGCAGAAGGCCTACTGGCCCATACAAGGCAGGTCCTTACCAAAACCACCACTACCTAAAAATTTATTCCCGTACTCACGACACAAATCAAACCCAGCCCCTCCCACTCATATATTTGTCCAATCTCTTTTTAAAGCCACCCAAGGTCCTAGCCTCTATCACAGTACTCGGAAGATTGTTCCACGCATCTACAACTCTGTTCGAAAACCAGTACTTGCCTATGTCCTTTGTAAATCTAAATTTATCCAATTTAAATCCGTTATTTCTCGTTCTTACTTGGTTCGATATCCTCAGTATTTTATTAATATCTCCTTTGTTTATGCCCATCATCCACTTGTACACCTCGATGATATCTCCCCTCATTCTACGTCTCTCCAACAACATGAAGCCCAACAATTTTCATGAGTGACAGTAATAATGTTTCAGTGATAAGAAACGTGTTGTATATTAAGCTCTAATTTGTTTTAGCCATGTTCTAATATTAATATAAACACACAAAGTATTACATAAAGAACAGTCACAATACTGTGACTGCAACAATACACAAGTAACCCGAGTATAGTAAATTAGACACATATGCAACACTTGGGTATCTTTATTGAGGAAACGTTTCGCCACACAGTGGCTTCATCAGTCCATACAAAGGAGAATCGTGAAGAACAGGAGGAGAATGAGGTGGTCAGTCCCTCAACCTCATTCTCCTCCTGTTCTTCACGATTCTCCTTGTATGGACTGATGAAGCTCACTGTGTGGCGAAACGTTTCCTCAATAAAGATACCCAAGTGTTGCATATGTGTCTAATTTACCAACTCGTCGGTTCTCTGAACCATTCATTTATAACCCGAGTATAGGAGAAACTTATGACGACGTTTCGGACCGACTTGGACCATTTACAGTCACACCAACACAAGAGTTTGAAGAGAGACAGTATATATAGAGGCGAGGGGGACAAAGACGGACTCGGACCGAAACGTCGTCGTAACCTCCCGTCTCCTATGTACGGGATATTTGTGTAAAGTATCGTATTTACCGAGAGATTTCTCTCTCTTTCTCTTTAGTTTTTTATGGTAAATACGCCGAGAAGTGCGTATACATTGCGAATTTATTTTACTCCCAATTTTTGGGATTAATGTATTCTTGACTGGTGGTATACATTTGAACTGCAAGTACAATGGCTCTTGTGCGATCAACAGGCCTTGAATTTAACTCAGTAAAAGGGGGACAAAAACTACTAAACGAATGCATTCGTGTGTAAAACTAATGCGGTCAACTACATATAACTAGATAATGAATAACCTAAACCTGGCAGTGCAATTCATTTTTCTTTTAAAAGTGTCAGATTCTTGATTTCTATGCTACTTTTACTAATACTAGACATCCCTTTAGTGTGGATCCTTCTACGCAAAACGTAGTATCCTCCTAGATATGCAGTGTTATCAATGGTGAAAAAGGTAGATAGGAATATCTTCAGTAACTCCTTGGAAAGTAGAGACTACTACACTACGTGGCATCAATGAGCCAGCTTGCGGCTGACTTCCCTCGTACAGTCCTGCAGTTACTGCTTCCACAGCTCATACAAAGTTTACAGTCGTGTTATATTGCCAGCTCCACAAACTGCTATGACATAGCCAGGGCGGTGGATGGGAGGGAGAACTTTGCTACAAGGTTTCTCTCATTATTTTCAATAATCTTGGCTCTTACACTATACATTCTCCTAAACAATTCCACACTTAAAGAGAAGCAGCATCCTTCAAGGGTAATAATTTTATAATCTATTTTTCCTGGGCTTGGAATCTCCAATAATATGTTAAACATTCCTCTCTGTTATATACTTATAAACATTCGTTTCTGGCTTTTCATAAATTTGCAAAATTCCTTGCAAATAAATTGAAAAATATCCTATTCTAAGCATTTTTTTTTTTTTATATTTTATTTATAAAACACATACAGGTACATTAACAACAAACTTTGCAACACTATACAAAACATTAACATTATATAGTGACAATGATACAAAGAAAATTCGTATCTGAGACCACTCCACTTGTGGTTTCTGAACATAACCACTTAAAAACTAACATCATACAGATAAAATATAAAACCCTGTTTATACAAATACAACACGACCACAGGCCACTATATCCAATAATTT